>JBBPBX010002420.1:0-90879 GCA_038048925.1 Garcialebias charrua
CGCGTGCCAACATGACAGGAGGTGGTCAATCCTTGACCACCTCCTGTCATGTTGGCACGCGTCTTGCTGCGCAAGGAGGTGGTCAAGACGCGTGCCAACATGACAGGAGGTGGTCAATCCTTGACCACCTCCTGTCATGTTGGCACGCGTCTTGCTGCGCAAGGAGGTGGTCAAGACGCGTGCCAACATGACAGGAGGTGGTCAATCCTTGACCACCTCCTGTCATGTTGGCACGCGTCTTGCTGCGCAAGGAGGTGGTCAAGACGCGTGCCAACATGACAGGAGGTGGTCAGGAGATGGATGGACAATAAATGCCACGCTGCAAGATGCGTGCCAACATGTTTTGCAGCACAAATGATGCGCGCACCTCCTGCTCATCGCGCACCTCCTGGTCAGGGCGCAACCACATTCTGCAGGTTATATTTCGAATCAGATATAATAATCAATTGCTCCGATGGTGTTTGGCACAAGATCAGTCTTAATTCGTACTTGTTCTGCGGCGGTGTATGGGGATTTTATGTACCTGGGTGTTAATATGAGGAGCGGCTTTGATGACCAAGGGGAGCGCACGGCCTGCGCGACACACCAGACAAATTAAACTTAAAATTATAATTCTAATTCAAACAGAATAACCTATTGTCAAGAATAATTATGGTGCGTGATTTTTTTAAACCCAAAATATTTTCTAAATAACGAAATATGAAGTTATTCGTGCAGAAGATCCGTCTGGATGACAGTAGACTGACGCTCCTAAATTATACGACAGGTCCGGACCGCTCGTAAATTTTGTTCGTATCTGAAGAAAATCGTAGGATACGAAAACATTGTTGAATGCCACAAATGATCCTAAATCACTCGTACGCACAGTGTAAGAACAAATCTGTGCGTACGAATGGTTCGTGCATGAGGGCCAATGTGATGTGTACCAATTTTGCTGTTGCATGCTTTAAACAGATCAGTCAGACCTGGCCAAGACAGTCCCTTTCTCAGAAGCGGCGTTGGAGGTCGAGGTCTTCCTCTCGTGGACAAAGGTAAATTGTGATCAAAAGTATAATATTGACAGTATAAATGCAGCACGTTGCTTAGTCTGAACAACTTTTACTGACTTCAGCAAATGTCACATGTTCATTTTTCTTTTTCTTTTTTCGCCCCAGTTAAGCTAAAAATTGTGGTGCAAAATTATCATTCCCACTGCTTAAAATTATACCACCATTTACAATAGCTGCTGTAGAAATGTTCTTCTTTTGTGTTTATTTTTTAAACAGATCAGTCAGCCTTGGCCAAGACAGGCAGTCCCTTTCCTGGATATGAGACGCGTCCTGGCTACAGGTTCACCAAAGACACCCTGGGGGTCCTCGAGCAAGTGTACCCAGGCTGAGTGCCCACATCCTGGCTACAGGTTCACCAAAGACACCCTGGGGGTCCAGTAGCAGCTGTACCCAGGCTGAGTGCCCACATCTTCTTTATCTTTTTGATTTTACAGGAAATCTGTATATAAATATTTAAAATTGATTTAAGTGCTTTAAAAGCAGAAATGGACAAGAATTCCTTTCAGTGTTGCCCAATGTTTGGGCCATTTTTTTTTATTATTATTGTCTAAGACAATAAAGCAGTTTTCTAAATTTCTGGTCTCGGTTGGATTCTTCCTAGCTGACTGTGTTGTAAACATGTAATGTAGATTAAATTATTTTTCAGACATTTTTGTGATTGCTATGTTCATAGTGAAAATAGACAAGTCCAATTAGGGTGGCACTGTTATCACATCAGCACCTCAATACTTGAAACAGTGATCAAAATGTATTTTTGTGTCAAACTGTTAAAATGCAGGACTTAATATGTTGAGAAATCTGACGTGGAAATGGCGTTGCTACCTCAACGTTGATTAGATTTGCAAAATCTAAACCAAAATCAATATTGAATAAACGTTGGCAAATTCACCTATGTTGAGAAATCTGACGTAGAAATGATGTTGCTACTTCAACGTTGATTTCAACGTTGAGAATCTGACGTAGAAATGATGTTGCTACTTCAACGTTGATTAGATTTGCAAAATCAACACAAAATTCAACGGTTATCCAACACGACCGTCAGATGTTGATTCAACGGTGACTAGACGTCAAAATGCCAGCTGGGTCATTTCAATTTGCTTATTAAATATTATCAAACATTAATAATTTTTTATACTAAATGTCACTGGTGGTGTTTTACTATTTCTTAACACTGTATTGATCTGGAGAATGAAAACAAAGCCTATTGCAAGTACCTAGCTCCTATTAACATTGAAACATTTAAGGTAAATTTATATGGTGAAATGCTACATATGCTAAGGTGCATTAGGACCTTTAAAATTAGGAATATTTAAGAGAACCGGTACTCAAAAAAAAAGCTTGATTCTATTTATATTATGAACTTGTATTACTATAATTTATATAATTTATTTATTTATATATTTTTTGTTTGTTCTTTGTTGTTTTATTGAGACAAATTGGTTCTTCTCATCCTTAGCATTTAATTGTTCTGTTGACCTTGTGTTAATCTGCATTTGATAAATAAACTTGAATTGAACTTGGAACTTTCTTTTTTCATTTTTGAGAAATTGCCCTCCCGGTGGACATTTCACGGTCCGCCACTGGTATGATGGGGAAAGGAATAACAGCAGCTGTGAGGAATGTGGTAAAACAAAGTGTGGAATGTATATTGAGGAAGTGTATTAAATATAAAGAAGAAAGGGAGAAATTAAATATAGAGAAGGGAGAAATTAAAAGAAAAAGTCAAAGAGGCAGGGAAAGTATGGAGCTTAAAGGGGGTATTAAGAGCAGAGGGGATGAGGAAAAATAAGTGATGTTAGAAAAGCGAAGTGCTCAGGTGGCTGTATGCACCTGAATATTGCTTGCAATCTAAATCTGCCTTTAAATCGAAAGAAGAACAACAGCAATCTGACAGTGGTGCATAATATGCCTTTCAAAAGTTGTTTCTGACATTTACCTTGCTCCCTGTGTGTGCTGAAAAAGTAATCTTGAATCTCCTTATTCTCATTTGACTCCTGCGATCCTCCTGAGCCTACTAGTGATCTCTCCAGCTGTTCCCTGCCTTTCACCATTTTCCCAACATTTGTGTGAGACGTTATGGTACTTTTTTAGATTTTTCCCATACAACGACACTGCTCTTTTTTTATTTTTATTTACCCTTTATTTATATAGGTAGTCTCATTGAGTCATGAGAACTCATTTTCAAGTGAGACCTGTTTAGGGAGCAAATGGTAGGGGTTAAGGGCCTTGCTCAGGGACCCATAGTGGGGCAAATGAGGGTGGAGGCAGGTGTGGGTGTTTCACCTTTTCCACCCACATTTTGATGTTTAACGGTACCGGGAGTCAAACCTGCGGCGTTCCGATCATAGGCCCATCTTCTAACCTCTTCACCACCACTCCCCCAACACTGCCTGACACTTCCTGTTCATAAGTAAGGAATCTGAGTATCTTCCAGAGGAGACATCTACTAACGGTGTTCCTTACTCTCCAAGGTTCCAGTCCAGATCTATAGATTTTTTTTTTCCGGCTTCTCCCTTTGTTAGGGGTCACCACAGTGAACTAGTTGCACGAAGACGAGGAGCCAGATCTATAGATCCTAATGTTCTTTATCATTAACTTCTGTAAATAAACACTGTTAAATTTTCTCCTGACCCTGAAGTCGTTGTTCTAATACTCATAGTCTGGGTAGAGCCAAACCTTACATTTGGGGAGAGTTTGCATGTATTATCCGGGTACAGTACTTTGGTTTCCAGAGGAGGGACAGTGGTTTGGACATGTCCAGAGGAGGGAAAGTGGGTATATTGATAGAAGGATGTTCAATATGCAGTTTCCGAGAAAAAGACAAGGAGGAGATATACGGATGCAGTTAGAGAGGACATAGAGGTAGTTGGAGTGAGGACAGAGGATGCAGAGGCATGTCTCTGGCTCTGGAACCAATTTCCTTGAGAGGGGTTTGCCACTCTGGAGTTGCCCCTGGCGAGAGGTGCCAAGCAAGAGTGGGCATACTTGTTACCCCACATCTTGGTGCCTGTACGTTGGGGTTCACCCCGGTGAATGAGAGGGTAGCGTCCTTCCACCTCCGCCAAACAGCAGCTCAGATTACCCACCCTTTTTGGAGTCCTTGGAGATATTACTGGAGAGTGCGCCTCCCGGGGACTCCCTTGTTCTACTGGAGGACTTCAGTGTTCATGTGGGCAATGACAGTGAGACCTGGAGGGGTGTGGTTGGGAGGAACGGCCCACCTAATCTGAACCCGAGTGGTGTCCTGTTATTGGACTTCTGTGCTCGTCATGGATTGTCCATAACAAACACCATGTTAAAACATAAGGGTGTCCATATGCAGTATGCTCTAAGCCGCAGTTCGATGATTGACTTTGTTGTTGTCTCATCTGATCTGCAGCCACATGTCTTGGACACTCGGGTGAAGAGGGGGCGGAGCTCTCCACTGACCTCTACCTGGTGGTGAGTTGGCTCCGATGGTGGGGGAGGAAGCTGGTCAGACCTGGCAGACCCAAACATATTGTCAGGATATGCTGGGAATGTCTGGCAAAGTCTCCCATGAGCTGGAGCTTTAACTCCCACCGCAGGGAGAGCTTTGAACACATTCCGGGGGAGGTGGGGGACACTGAGTCAGAGTGGGCCATGTTCTGCACCTCTATTGTCGAGGCGGCTTATTGGAGCTGTGGCCGCAGTGTTGTCATGCCTGTCTCGGAGGTAAACCTCGAACCCGGTGGTGGACACCGGCAGTGAGGGATGCTGTCAGGCTGAAGAAAGAGATCTATCAGGTCTTTTTGGCCTGTGGGACCCTGGAAGCAGCTGAATGC
The DNA here is from genome assembly GCA_038048925.1 of Garcialebias charrua. Classification (NCBI taxonomy): domain Eukaryota; kingdom Metazoa; phylum Chordata; class Actinopteri; order Cyprinodontiformes; family Rivulidae; genus Garcialebias; species Garcialebias charrua. The sequence continues at coordinate 4,853 of JBBPBX010002420.1, forward strand.
AGGCAGTCCAAGCGGCATGAAGCTTGCGTGGTCGCTGAGGCAAAAACTCGGGCGTGGGAGGAGTTCAGAGAGGCCACGGATAATGACTTCCATATGGCTTTGAGGCAATTCTGGTCTACAATCCGGCATCTCAGTGGGAAAGCGGTATGCCACCAACACTATTTATGGTGTATATTTATGGAGGTGGTACGCTGCTGACCTCAACTCGGGATGTTGTGGGTCGGTGGGCAGAATACTTTGAAGACCTCCTCAATCCCACGTCACGTCTTCCACAGAGGAAGCGGAACCTGGGGACGTTGGGTCAGGTTCTCCAATCTCTGGTGCTGATGTCACCAAGGTGGTTAAAAAAACTCCTTGGTGGCAGGGCCCCAGTTGTGGATGAGATTCGCCCATACTTCCTTAAGGCTCTGGATGTTGTGGGGTTTTGTTGGCTTACATGACTCTGCAATATTGCGTGGACATCGGGGGCAGTTCATCTGGATTGGCAGACTGGGGTGGTGTTCCCCTTATTCAAAAAGGTGACCCATAGAGTCTGTTCCAACTACAGGGGTATCACACACTTAAGCTTCCCTGGTAAGGTCTAGTCAGGAGTTCTGGAGAGGAGGGTCTGTCGGATAGTCGAACTTCTGATTCAGGAGGACCAGTGCGGTTTTTGTCCTGGTCGTGGAACACTGGACCAGCTCCACACCCTCAGCAGGGTCCTGGGGCCTCATGTGCAAAGACTTGCGTAGATTTCTTACTGAAAAGTCACGTACGGACAAATCCAGAAAAGTGTCCACGCACAAAAAAATCCAGATTTATCAAACTGTGCGTACACCGGAATCCACGCACATTCCTTATGTACAACACAATCAACGTGGAATTCAGCGCACATGAGAGAGTGGCCGACTCCGCCCTTGACACGCCTCCGTATGAATATGCAAAGTCATTCAAATATGCCATGCACGACAGGAATGTCGTCTCTGCTCCATTGCAAACCATGTCGGAACGTGGAAAAAAGAGGAACTTCACGGACTGTGAACAGAAATCACTTCTGAGTGAGGCAGAGAAGCACGGAAAAAGGCTTCATTCGGCACGCACAGTGCAAAACAAACCATCCACTTTTAAATAAGAAGTTGACCAAGCTGATCTAACATGCCTGTATAGCTTAGTGGCGAACGCGCCCGCCCTTCGTCCCAAAGGTCGTGAGATCGACTCCCGCTTGGTACAATGTTTTTTTTTTTTCATTCCAGATTTAAAGACCACAGGAAAACTATTGAATGAAACAACAAGAAATAGAACAATACATGAAATGAAAGGAAGCAGACGATTTATTGTTTTGTAAATAGTTTTCATGTGTATTTCAATCTGGAACGAAAAAAAAAAGAAAAACGTTGTACCATGCGGGAGTCGATCTCACGACCTTTGGAACTAAAGGCAAGCGCTTTACCCACTGACCTAAACGTAGGCGTGTTAATACAGCTTGGTTAACTTCTTATTTAAAGAAATTACATCTCATTGTTGTCAATATTGTTGCCACTATCTGGCGCATGCTTTTATATCCACTCATCTAATTGCGTCCATGTGGATGTAATAATCGTTAATCATGTGTGTTTGGTGGGATTTATGATTGTTTTCACATCGTGGACACGGTTTCACAGATCACCTGTAAGTGTCGCCAAAGGAACAATAACCACAGAAACGTGCGTACGCAAGCAGGGGAGCAGCCGTGGATTTCTACGTGGATGCGCAGATATTCCCGTTCATATCAGATTTGATACATACGCCACTTTGCGTGGAAAGTGACGTGCGCAATGTTTTTGTGCGCACGCATGGTTGATACATGAGGCCCCTGGAGGGTACGTAGAGTTTGCCCAACCAGTCTACATGTGCTTTGTGGACTTGGAGATGGCGTTTGATTGCGTCCCACAGGGAGCCCTGTGGGAGGGTACTCTCGGAGTATGGGATCCCAGGCCCTTTGATACAGGCTGTTGGGTGCTTGTACAACTGGTGTCAGAGTTTGGTCCACATTGCTGGCAGTAAGTCAAGCTTGTTCCCAGTGAGAGTTGGACTCTGCCAAGGTTGCATTTGTCAACAATTCTGTTCACAACTTTTATGGACAGAATTTCTAAGCACAGCCAAGGTGTAGAAGGGATCCATTTTGGTGTCCTTAGGATAGCTTCTGTTTTTTGCAGATGATGTGGTCCTATTGGCTTCATCAGGTCATGATCTACAGCTTTCGGTGGAGCGGTTCGCAGCTGAGTGTGACGCGGCCAGGATGATCAGTTCCTCTGAATCTGAGGCCATGGTCTTGAGCCGGAAAAGTGTAGAGTGACCTCTTTGGGTCAGGGAGGAGGTCCTGCCCCAAGTGGAGGAGTTTAAGTATCTTGGTATCTTGTTCCAAAATGAGGGAAAACTGCAGCGTGAGATCGATAGGCGGATAGTGCAGCATCGGCAGTGAAGTGGGTGCTGTACAGGTCTGTCGTGGTGAAGAGAGAGCTGAGTCAAAAGGCGAAGTTCTCAATTTACCATTCAATCTACATTCCTACTCTCATCTATGGTCTTGAGCTTTGGGTTGTGACCAAAAGAATGAGATAATGGATACAGGCAGCCAAAATGAGTTTTCTCCACAGGGTGTTTGGGCTCCCTTAGAGATAGGGTGAGAAGCTCAGTCATCCGGGAGGGACTCAGAGTAGACCCGCTGCTTCTTCACATCGGGAGGAGCCAGATGAGGTGGCTCGGTCATCTGGTTAGGATGCCGCACTGGCAAGTTGTTCCGGGACGTCCCACCAGGAGGAGACCCAGAGGAAGAGCCAGGACACGCTGGAGGGACTATTTTTTTATGAAATATTGTGCTAACAGACAAACCATGATGACACTAAAGATTTATGCTAAACATCTTGCAGCACTGGGTATGTTGAGAATTACTTTCAGCTACATCCACACCAAATTTAAAAATTATATCTGTAAAACTGACCAAGTTAGCCTGACACATGCTCAACCAAGTTAGCCATTTTTAAATTTGTTTTTCTAAAATATGTTGGCTGTGACAGCCATTTTGAATTGGGTAGGTTCCAAAAAAACAACCTTCAACTATAGATATACAGTATATCCTTTACAACCCTTGGACTGAGTTGAGGAGGCACAGAGTGTAACAGAAATTGTAAAATAATCATAAAACTAATAACTCAAAAACAGTCCAATTAGGCATTACAATGATTTATTCTTCTATTCGTTCTGGACGTTACGGACATAGGAGAAACAATGAACTTCAGGGTCCCCAATGCCTCTTCTGGTTAGAAAACAAAATCATCTCTTATCTGACAATACATAAAGTACAATTCCTGAGCTCCCTGCCTGGCCACAAAACAGGAAAAAAGTTAGTTGAAAGAAAACGGTGGCTAAACCCTACCAACTCCCCATCTAAGCCAAAGTTCTTAAAGCTCCACTGACATCATCTTTTAACTTTCCATAAAATGGCACATCATATATATATATATATTAAGATTGACCTCTGATCGTTTTTGCTAAAACAATGTTAAATTAATTAAAATTCCTCTCAAAAACAGTTTAAAATTAGCGCCTTTTTTTTTTACATGATAAATACGGTTTTTCCCGTCGCGCGATTATGACGTCACACACAGAATCGCCTCAACTGCGCACATTGATACAATGGACGAAGATGCAAACGCATCCGTCCAATTTAGCCATTTAAAACTTTATATTTTAGCGGTTTGTCTTCAGAGAAGCCAAAGTCTGTGGCGGTTCTACACACGGCCCGTGCCCGTGTAAGATGGACCCTGTGGCCCGCCCTCCGAGCAGAAGCGGAACCATGCTCATGGCACATACCGATACCAGCCTTGTTTACGTATCGATCCAACCCATGATGCACGTTGGCTTCAAACTATGGAATGGATTTCCTGAACGGAGGCGTGTCTCATGAACCCAGAGTAACAAGACCCGCCTCACATTCAGGAAATCCAGTTCATAGTTTGCAGGCAGCTACAAGCGTGAGGGGCTGACTGAGTACTCTGTTGGGTTTGTTTTGGCATCGTTTTGAAAGAGCGGGTCGTTTGTTTATGGATTGTTTTCATGGAGCTGGACGCTTGTTCCTGTCGCAAGATGGATTGTTTACATGGAGCTGGACGCTTGTTTCTGTCGCAAGATGGATTGTTTACATGGAGCTGGACGCTTGTTCCTGTCGCAAGATGGATTGTTTACATGGAGCTGGACGCTTGTTTCTGTCGCAAGATGGATTGTTTACATGGAGCTGGACGCTTGTTCCTGTCGCAAGATCGGACAACACTGGTGAGTGCATGCTAGCAGCTAGCCGACTTTTCATCGTAACATGTGCGTTGTGTCACGGAAATATTTTACACTCAACACCGCAAGACAACAACGTTCAATGTTTGCAGAGCTATATAAACACATCTGCGTCACATTAAACCGCGGTCAAGTTAGTTTTACGCCGGACATTCCATCGAGCTCAGGGCTTCAGCCAGCGGTGTGTTTTTCTTTTTCATGCCGGGTTGGGCGCTCTGATTACGGCAGCTGTTTCAGCTCCCGCCTGGGAGCTCCGTGGCTTCGCATCATAATACAGCTACTAATATAAAGCATGTAAAACACTAAAAACAGGAACATGTCTGTGTTGGTTTATGCCAAGAACTGAAAAAAAATTATAACCTGCTGTTTACTCGAAATAACTTTGGCTTCTCTGAAGACAAACCGCTAAAACATAAAGTTTTAAATGGCTAAATCGGACGGATGCGTTTGCATCTTCGTCTGTGTCTGACGTCATAATCGCGCGACGGGAAACCCCGTATTTATCATGTGAAAAAAAAGGCGCTAATTTTAAACTGTTTTTGAGAGGAATTTTAATTAATTTAACATTGTTTTAGCAAAAACGATCAGAGGTCAATCCTAATATATATATATATGTTGTGCCATTTTATGGAAAGTTAAAAGATGATGTCAGTGGAGCTTTAACCTTCCTACGGTATTAGGGTCCGTAGTGACCAGTTTTAAATTTTAAATCATGATACTGTCTTTTAAATATTTTTTTTTTGCATCAAGGCTTTTTGACTTTGTCTGGAACCTTTATTTAAATTTAAAAAAATATTTATTTTTTATTTTTTATTTTTTATAAAACAACACGCACTTGCCGCGCTGGGGTCATTTGTGACCCAGTTATGGTATAAGACTATCAACCAATAATCAGTGTCAAAACTGAAATCATAAACACACTGTGACCTCACTAACTTTGGCATACATATGTTAGGGCCTTCTGTTCAAAAAACTGTTTTGAGGGCATTTTTTGGCTTATTTAAGATGGGTCACAACTGACCCGTTAACATCATAAGTGCGTGCGGGATCTCGACCCGCTAGGAAGGTTAATTAGAAAAGTGCACACAGTATCAGAAAATTTCAGTTGAATTCAGTTTATTTATATAGTCTCAAGTCACAACTGAAGGCATCTCAGGGCACTGAACAGAAACATTCATATACATAAAATTAAATTACCGGTAACATTATTTATCTAAGTTGGGTAGCAGAGTGTGAAGCTTTGTTTATACTTCATGCAAGACGTGCGGCTGCGGCCCAGCGATGACGTTATTGCGTGTGTGTCACCGACCGCATTGAGTGTTTATACTTGGAAAAAACGAGGGGGATACATTATAGTAATCCCTCCCTCTTCCCTCCCACTGCATACGTCACGCGCACAGCTTATATGACTGTTGATGGATGGAGGAAGTTTTCTACAGTTCACAACGAAAAAAATGTATGCACAAGCGGCAAAAGAGATGCTTCTCAGGTTGGATGACGAGTCGGAGGATGAAGAAAATGACCTTATACTTATGTTACTGACCGCGAACATGGAAAGATGACGCAAACGGTGTTGGCACGTTCGCCCGCTGAACAGGACCAGATCTACACAAGGCGAGTTTAGCTTAAAAAATATCCATGTCAAAGCAAAAACAAAAACCGGCTTCTGGAAGAGTAGTGGGTAGCGGGTAGCGGTGTGATAGACCATATTTTGACATCCAAACAAAAAACGCCCACAAACTTTGAACCAATCACATGCTCCGAGCCGCATCCTCCGCATCTTGCAGTGCTGACTGGGGGCAATGTATAGGACGGCTGTCACCGGGGGATCACAACGGGAGTGCAGACAGAAGTTAAACAACTTTTTTACACTCAACGGGGGGTAATAGACATGCGACAAGAAGTATAAACCAGCCTTAGTCTTCATTTTGCCGCAGTCTCTCATCCTGAGCAAGCATAAAGGAGACAGTGGAAAGGAAAAACTCCTTCATAACAGGAAGAAATTTCCAGCAGAACCAGGCTCAGGACGAGCGGCCATCTGCTTTGATCGGCTGGGTTTGAGAGGACAGGAGGAACGCAATGGCAGGTCCAGAATGGAAATGAGCAAGTCCTCACTAGGAGGAGAAATAAACCCACATTAACACATAACACATAGAAACTATTATAAATACGCTGTATTTGTTTATCAATATATGTTTCTCAATAATATATGTTTATCATTATATTTGTTTATCAATATATATGTTTATCCACACAATTCTACACACCACTAAAAATGTTACAGTAACATGCTGTCACATAACAGTTTTATTTGTTTGATTCTGTCATATTGGACCGGAAGCAGGAGCTGGATGAAGCTCTGGTCATGATGCTGGTGAAGGACTCTCAGCCTTTTACTATTGTGGACGATCCAGGCTTCAAAGAGTTTGTGTGGAAGCTTGACCCCACATACACTCTGCCTTCCAGACAGGCTCTGAAGAAGATGGTGGAGGAGAAATATGAGGAGGAGAAGATCAAAGCCAAGGCTCAACTGCTGAGCGTGGAGGGAGTGAGCCTGACCTCTGATATGTGGACCTCCACAAACATGGATGCTTATCTGGTAGTAACTTGTCATTGTGTCCTGGATAATATGAAGATGGCCACTTTACTTTTAGGAGTGCTGCCTTTCCCCTAAGACCACAGTGCTGAAAACATCACAGCTGCTCAGAGGTCTCTGAGGGTGGAGTGGGGACTTGAGGGGAAGGTTCAATGCCTGGTGACTGATGCTGCTGCAAACGTGGTCTCCACTGCAACAAAACTAGCCATGCGACATGTTTGCATTGCACATGCATTAAATTTGGTGGTTAAAAAAAATCCCTGGATCAAACGCCTGGCCTAGAAGATCTGTTCACAAAGGCACGGATTGTGGTGACTTATTTTAGGTCAAGCACTAATGGAAAAGAAAAACTGAAACATGTGCAACAGCAAATGAACTGTGTAGTGATTTAGCTAATTCAGGACGTGGACACGTGCTGGAACAGCATCTATTTGATGCTGCAGTGATTGTACAATGAGAGGCAGACAGTCGGGGCAGCTCTGGCATCGCTTAAGACAGATGTTCATCCTCTCTCTTCTGAGGAATATGAAACAATTGCAGCATGTCTCCAAGTGCTCTACCCATTCTATGCATCAACTGTGGAACTGTCCCAGGAGAAGAGAGTGTCAGGTTCAATGGTGATTCCACTTGTAAATATGTCAAGCAGCCTGGGAAGTAATACTGAGGACCACAAATGTAACAGCAATACAGTACTTATTGTACGGAATATCATTGCAACCCTCAAAAATAAGTTTCACAACCTTGAGAGCTCAACTGTCCTGTCACTCGCCACACTGCTGGATCCAAGATTTAAAGCAATCGGATTTTACATTCCAGAAAAGGCCCAAAATGTTGTATGGAAACTTACAGCTGAATGTGCAGCAGTGGTGAGGCACACACGAGTGGAGACTTCAGATGATCATTCACCTCAACCAGCAACAAACACACAAAATCCATCCTCCACAAACAGTTGTGAGTTGTGAACACACACAGAAACTTGTCCGTGTTCATGACTGTCAAATCTTTATTTTTCTTTCAGCTTCCAACCTTTGGTCAAGTTTTGATCGAGATGCCACAATGGCAAGAGCTCACAGAAATCATACATTGGATGCCACAGTTGAAGTTCAGAGATACTTGTCTGATCCTCCTATGCAAAGATCGGAGGATCCGCTGGCCTACTGGAATTGTCACAGAATTTTTTATCCACATTTGTTCTTGTTGGCTAAACAATATTTATGCATACCAGCCTCATCTGTTCCTTGTGAACATGTTTTTTTTTTCCAAAAGCTGGAGAAGTTGTCAGCACAAAAAGAAATTGCCTGAGTCCAAAAACTGTGGAAAAACGTCTGTTCCTAAATAAAAATCTTTGAATTCCCATCCCCAAATTTCATGACCATCTGAGTTACACAAGCACAACCCACCTTCCCTGCACCTACAGTTTTCTAAAGCACACCCTCTCTCAATCCCAGATACTAGTCAACATATCTACTGAATAATGCTGAACATACAGTAAAATCGTATATAAAACGGTGTGTGTTGTCTATTTCACCACTAGATGTCACTGAAATGAACATTTGAATGAATGAACCCAAGTTCAATACAATTAGCAAAGAGCCCTGATGCATGCTCAATAATCCAGGTAGAAAAATCTAAAAAAGCTAAGTCTGGTCCTCTGGACATTCAAAAAACAAAACAAAACAAAGTAAAAAATTGTAGAAACGTTTCGTCTTTCTAAACGGGGACTTGAGGGGTCCATCACAGTCCATCACAGGGGACACTCAGGACAAGTCTCCAGAGTGTTTATGTATTCATGCACATTCATCTTTCGGACAAAAGACGAAACATTTCTACATTTTTTTTTGCTTTGTTTTGTTTTTTGAATGTCCAAAGGACCAGACTTAGCTTTTTTAGAATTGGCAAAGAGAGGTTCTATACTGCTTTATTGCTTCATTTGGCTATCACTAATCAATTTAGAGTTGCTAAAACCCTTGGTTCACAGAGTTAAGTACAAAGTCAGCCACACCACAACAGTGCCCAGGGGAAGAAGAAATGCTCAAAGAAACACAGCTGGATCACTGAAGCTTTAATGCAGTCCACTGATGAGGAAGAAGTGATTCCAGGTGTGCATTGTGGTGTGACAGCACACCTGCAGAATTGTTGTCCTCTGTTACGAGAACCCCTAGAAATCAGTGGATGTATAATAACCAATGATTATGTTTCGCAAGTTTTATTATTTTGTATTTTTATTCATCTAATAATCCATTAAATGTGTTTTAACCAACAGACACACAATCACAAGCATATAAAGACATGGGCAAAACAGTGTTGTCTACCTTTGCCTTTCAGTGGGGGTGAAAATAAACTGAGGTGGTTAACTGAGGCACAAAGACTCCCACCAGTCAGAACTGCATAATGCCTCTGGCTCAGTCAGCTGCATTTCCCACACACAGACATAGCAGGAACGCAATAGCAGAAGGTCTTCAGACACATTCATGCAAGCTCTCTAATTAAAACCATATTTTAGTCATCATTAAATTGTGATTAAATCATCCAGAGCTGAGCAGATAAAGTGTTTCTATTTCCAGCTTGTCCAAGGAAGAAGCCAGGTTCAGGTTCAGGGTTTTTGTCACAGGGTAGACAATTCTAGTGTCCATGAAATGTTCTGAGCATGTGGGTGCATGTCTTTATATATTACTTTTTTTTAAAATCTGTTTTACTTGTACCCTAACTTGAGATTTCCATTTGTTATACTGTAGTGTGTTTATGTATTCATGCACATTCATTTTTATTTTGATTTGGCCCATTTAGGTTTTAGAATTGTATTAGATATTTTAGGAGTAATTCTTTGAAATGTCTGATTGAGGGAAAAAACATCTGCATTTCACTGAAAGTTTAATAGCTTTATTGCCTGTTAAACTAAGTCATTAAGTTCAGTAATCTGACATTCAGTTAAACAGCAGAACTGTGGAAACAATAACAAGAGTGAGGTTTTTTTGTTTCTATGTCACTGAAAATTGTCCTTTAAGAAGGGGAGTGAGATTCTGAAGATTCTTTCAGCTGTTTCAGGATGTGTGGTGAAAATGATTGGATAGGTTTATGGCTCATTTGCTTCCTGTAAAAGTGGATTCTCCGATTTTTTTTTCTTGTTTCTGTTTTTTACAAGATGTGTTGTTTTAAATCTGTGAGTGATCATCCATCCATTATATTTTTTCCACTTCTTTTTGTGTCATAGGAGTCCATGGTGCCCATATCCAGCAGTTGCTGTGTGAGAAGCATGGGACACCATGGAAAGGCCTCCAGTCTATCACAGGGGACACCCTGGAAAAGTATCCAGTCCATCACAGGGGACACCCTGGACAAGTCGCCAGTCCATCACAGGGGACACCCTGGACAAGTCTCCAGTCCATCACAGGGGACACCCTGGACAAGTCGCCAGTCCATCACAGGGGACACCCTAGACAGGTATCCAGTCTATCACAGAGGACACTCTGGACAGGTCCCCAGTCCATCACAGGGGACACTCTGGAAAATCTCCAGTCCATCAAAGGGGACCCCCTGGATATGTCTCCAGTCCATCACAGGGGACACCCTTGACAGGTCTCCAGTCCATCACAGGAAACACCCTAGACATGTCTCCAGTCTATCACAGGGGCACATAGAGACAAACAAGACAAACAACCATTCACTCTCTCTGTTTGTTATCATCAGTTAAAACTAAACCAATTTTGTACAAAGTGTTTATTCACAAGTAAGTGCTATGTGCTGTCATCATTGTATGTTACCATACAATGAAGAAATTAGTTCTCTGCATTTAACCCATCGTACGTGAGATACATCCAGGTGGAGCAGTGGGACAATATGTAACCACCCAGTTAAGACCAATTAGGGATTGACTGCCTTGCTCAGGGATACCACGACATGTGGGCATGGCAGAAAGTCATACCGCAACTTTCTGGTCCCAGGTCGGCTGTCCTACCTCTACATCCCCAGTAAAGTGTAAGGTAAAATGTATACTTAGAACATACTGAATTTCACTGTAAATTATTGCTATGTGTTGCTCTGTGGCATGAAAACATCCACTGCTGTAACTATTTTAAATTATTAGTATTTTTTAACTTTTTTTGTTTGTTTTTTTGCCAGTCTTCTTTGCATTAAAGTTGCTATATGTAACTTTTCTAACAATATATTTTTAACATATTTCTTCACTCTGTCACTGTATTGATGTTAGAGAGGTAATCTCTGAAAAAAACTAAAACAAAATATTGTCCCCTTGCTTCTCCTGGTGGTAAATAAGCATTTCTAAAAAGAAAAAATGACCAGCCATTTTCCAGCCAATAAAAACAAAGTTTGTAACCAGCCAATAAAAACAGAGCTTGAATTTGAATCAGCCAATAAAAACAGAGCTTGAATTTGAATTTCAACAGACCACAAGGGGGCAGAGCCATATATGGCTCTGAGGGGGAGGGATCAGAATGCTTTGCTTGTTGAAATTTTTCTAAGTGCTGATGTTCTACAGAAACTGCAGACTTCACCTTTAATGATGGCCGATAAAGCAGAAATTCCTCACTAAATGCTACAGGTAACACCATTAGCTTCACCTCCTCTGCCATTACTGATGTCTTGTCAGTTTGTTTGTCAGAGGTTAGCTCACCCTGTGTTAGGTTTAGGTTTATTGGCAAAAGCAGATTAACACAAGGTCAGCAATGCAATGAAATGCTCAGAGGAACTGAGTCAACTCACAAAACAAACAAACAAAAAAAGAAGTACCAAAGCATGTAACAAAAATACAAAAACTGTGATGATTGTGGCTATTGAAGGATATTCTGATTGAAACCAATATACAAGTGTTCTGTAAACAAAGTATCATCAATGTATTAACAAATGTTTGTGCAAGCATGTTTACTGTCCAGCTTGGAAGCAGCACACAGGGTAGGCCAAACAGGGATGTCTACATTCCTGGGGACAAGCCCAAAAAATCAAACTGAGCCACAGAACATCTAAAGAATATAAAAACACACATAGTAACATTCTAATACAAACAAACTGGTGCATACACATAAAAGTCCATGGTACAGACAGATATAAACATATATACATTAAACTCTTTATGTCTTAAAGACAAAAGAGAAGCAACACACACACAATAAGGAATCTAAACAGGGCAGTATGAGACCCTGGGGGCTCATAACCGTTGTCCCGGCAACCAGGATTTTATCAGTAGAACAGCATATCACACACCAGAACAAGCCGCATATTATCACACAAACAACTAAGGAAAGTCAGCATTCTCGGGGGACCTTCAGCAGGACAGGTCTGATATGCTCACAATTTCTTGTGCACAATTAATTGTTCTATTCCCTGTTAAACTCTGATTATTCTGTTAATCTGTGCCTGTCAATAAATCTTTATCATTTTAAGACACGTCTGGCTTATTGAACACCGAAATTCCTCACTAAATGCTACAGGTAACACCATTAGCTTCACCTCCTCTGCCATTACTGATGTCTTGTCAGTTTGTTTGTCAGAGGTTAGCTCACCCTGTGTTAGGTTTAGGTTTATTGGCAAAAGCAGATTAACACAAGGTCAGCAATGCAATGAAATGCTCAGAGGAACTGAGTCAACTCACAAAACAAACAAACAAAAAAAGAAGTACCAAAGCATGTAACAAAAATACAAAAACTGTGATGATTGTGGCTATTGAAGGATATTCTGATTGAAACCAATATACAAGTGTTCTGTAAACAAAGTATCATCAATGTATTAACAAATGTTTGTGCAAGCATGTTTACTGTCCAGCTTGGAAGCAGCACACAGGGTAGGCCAAACAGGGATGTCTACATTCCTGGGGACAAGCCCAAAAAGTCAAACTGAGCCACAGAACATCTAAAGAATATAAAAACACACATAGTAACATTCTAATACAAACAAACTGGTGCATACACATAAAAGTCCATGGTACAGACAGATATAAACATATATACATTAAACTCTTTATGTCTTAAAGACAAAAGAGAAGCAACACACACACAATAAGGAATCTAAACAGGGCAGTATGAGACCCTGGGGGCTCATAACCGTTGTCCCGGCAACCAGGATTTTATCAGTAGAACAGCATATCACACACCAGAACAAGCCGCATATTATCACACAAACAACTAAGGAAAGTCAGCATTCTCGGGGGACCTTCAGCAGGACAGGTCTGATATGCTCACAATTTCTTGTGCACAATTAATTGTTCTATTCCCTGTTAAACTCTGATTATTCTGTTAATCTGTGCCTGTCAATAAATCTTTATCATTTTAAGACACGTCTGGCTTATTGAACACCGTTGAAAATCCCTTCAAATGGTGACCTCCGACGTTCTGACAGCCATGTCTATCTGATTGGGAAGAACGACGACCGCTTCCTGACCTGAGTGCATCGGAGCTCCAGAACAACAACTAAGGTGAGTCATGCCGAGAATTACTCTAACATGACGATTCGGCCCACTATCCAAATTACTATGCACTCTGGTAAAAAAAAAGCGTTCTCGTGATGAAGATTACTTATTTAAGTTAAAATACTCTGGATTCGGCCTGGCACAGCTTACAGTTTAACCAGACACTCGTTTGGGTGCGGGGCGCTCCCCGCCGCTCGGTGTACAGGCCGAGCCGCGTGTGTGTGTGCGTGTGTGTCACGTCCTCGTTAAGTTTCACTTTGTGTGTGTCGTGTGCTCGTTGAAAATATTTTATTACTTACTTTTTTGGGGACAAACGTGTTCGGTTTGGTTCGTGAGTTGCATTTTGCTGCCGTCGGTTTCACAGAGGCGGGGTAACTCCCGTTGGGTTGCCGGAGGGGGAGGCAGAACCTCATAGACTGTTGTCGTTCCACGTTTCCGGGTGCGTTCGATTGTCGTGTAGCTGGAATAGGTGGTCAATCTTGGGTGCATGAATATGCGTTCAGGGTTTTCCCGGAATCCGATGCGGGTTTCGTGTGCAACTTGATCAGAGGCTTGTTTCAACGTCGTACATCTCACCCATTGCCCGGTGTTCGCCAAAGGGGCACGCCGGAAGTCACTTGGGAAGTGAACCTACGTGTCTCGGTGCTTCGCGGGAACTCACCGCAGTCACGTGGTAGACACCACCCAGCGTGCCTGTCTCAGCCTTGCAAACTGACTCGTGGAATTTGCGCTGGGGGTGTAGACAAGACCGATGTAGGGTCTGTCAGGGAAAAGCACGCCACCTCAGGGTGCTTGTGTCAGCCTTACAAACTGACTCGTGGAATTCGCCCTGGGGGTTTAGACCTGGGAGGTCTAATTAGGGTGGTGCTGATTGGTTCTCGTGTTTAATTCGTTTTAAAATGTTTTGCGCTTCATTTCTTAAATTTTTTCTTTGTGTTTAAGAATAAATAGGGGGGTTGGATCCATTTATGTTCAATTTGTGCATTTTTGAATTATTATGAATTAGTTCAATCAATCAATCACCTTTATTTAACCAGGTAGAGCCCGTTGAGATCGAGATCTCTTTTACAAGGGTGACCTGGTCAAGTGGTCAGCAGCACACGTCACATTGGCAATAGGCATTTGCACTTATCAAAAGAAAATAAAGAAAACTACAATCACAGTAAACAGATGTTGACAGTTCAAAACCAACAGGATATGACAGATTTCTATATACATTATATACAAAACAAGCAGACAGACCTCGGTTGGGTAAATAAAGTTAAAAAATCAACAATGACATGTATATTGGATAAGTAATGGTTAGAAACATCTGCAATGGTCAAGTTTCTTGATGACATTTTCTACTACGGTTGACATAAAGGATCCAGGAGAGATGAATGTTGATAGTTTCAGATCTTTCTGTAAGTTGTTCCAGGCTGAGGGGACGGCGAAGCTGAATGCTCTTTTTCCTAGTTCAGTTCTGACAGGAGGAACTGACAGGAGGACTAAATCGTTAGAGCGCAGGGAGTAATGACTGTGTGATGTTTGTATTAAGGAGGTGAGGTATGACGGGACTAGGTTTAGGAGGGTCTTGTAGATGAAGGATATCCAGTGAGTGTATCTGCGAGTGCTGAGAGATGACCAGCCAGATTTTACGTAAAGCTCACAGTGATGAGTGCGATAACTGGAGTCAGTAATGAACCGAAGGGCACCGTGGTAAATGGAGTCTAAGGACTGTAGGTATTTTGATGCAGCACTCATGTACAGCACGTCACCATAATCTAGTATTGGCATGAATGTTGCAGCTACTAATGTTCTCCTGGCTTTGCATGAGAAGCAGGATTTGTTTCTGAAGAAGAAACCTAGCTTCAGTTTGAGTTTAGTGGCCATTTTGGAGATGTGGGTTTTAAAAGACAGTTCAGTGTCAATGTTGAAACCTAGATATTTGTAGGTGGAGACCATTTCTATTTGTTTTCCCTCTTGGGTTCCAATTTGAGGTGGGTTCTCTGGTTGCTGCTTTCTGTTGGCAAGAACCATGAACTTGCTTTTGTCGGCATTTAGGACCAGTCTAAGTTTTTGCAGCCGTGACTGAATAATATTAAAAGCATCCTGAAGAGAGGTGAAAGCTTGGCTGAGGGAGGAAGAACAGCAATAGATGATGGTGTCATCTGCGTAATAATGGTGGGAGGCATTTGACAGATCACTGCAAAGATCGTTGATGTATAGGGAGAAAAGAATGGGACCCAAGACAGAACCCTGTGGCACCCCTTTCACAACATCTAAGAAAGTAGAGGAGGATCCGGCTACATGAACAGACTGCGTTCTGTCAGTTAGGTAGTTGGTGAACCAGGAGACTGCAAGTTTTGATAGACCAGAGTGTTCCAGGATGTTTGTCAATAGTCTATGATCAACTGTATCAAATGCCTTGGACAGGTCTATAAATAGGGCAACACAGAATTGTTTGCAGTCCAGGGCATGTATGATGTCATTTAATACTTTGAGAACTGTAGTGACGGTGCTGTGTTGTTTTCTGAATCCTGACTGGAATTGTGATAGAATATGGTTTGCTTGTAGGAAATCAGTTAGCTGATCACAGACAAGTCTTTCGAACAGTTTGGCAAGAATGCACAATTTTGAAATTAGTTGTGTGGACTCAGAGAGTGTGTGTTTCATGTTGTCTTCGGTTCAGTTGTGTATGGTGTGCCATATCTTGTTCGCTAGAGGGGGCTGTTCACCAACACAGAAGTCAGTCTGATCCCAGAGGCCTTGAGCCACAGACTCTCAGTTGTGTTTTTAACAAGATCCCAGTAAATCTGAGCGTGTTTGAGAATAAACATTTGAGTGACTGGATTTGTGATAAAAAAAGTATGGCACACATTAAGGGAAACGTCAAAGAACAACGACAATAAACTCTACGAGAGCAATTAGAAACAGTTCAAGCTGTAATTAGAATTTTACAGGCAGTAAACAATGAGAGATGTAAAAAGCAGAAGGATCAGAGGTAATTAGAGCGTAAACAGTTAACTAAGGAGTATAGTAAACAGGTAAAACTCATTCAAAGGTATGAGCAGTTAGGTTTAATGGCACAAACTGTACAGAAATTAGATGACACAGAGAATAGTATGCTATTTCAACAACAACAAAAAACCACAGCATTAGGCTGTGGAGAAGAGCAGTCATACCTCGCCACATGCAGGAGGTTCAAGTTCAGCCACAGAGCAGAAAAAGCTTATTTTGGGGATTTTAAGAGATTGACAATTTATCAGTTAGACTAACAAGGGGATCTGTAAAGCGAGAGATGAGGTTTGTAAGTGAGAGGTGGTGAACTCTTGGATTTAGGTCAAATTGATTTTAAACTAAGTTGTTGCTTCCACTCTAGTGTAACTTTTATCCATTGTACTAACCAGATGGGACACGTGCATTGGCTGGAGATAAATGCGGATAGAGACAGGACAGATATATCTTTTAAAAATTGGTCCAGTACTTAATTGGCCTTTTTATATATGGACTTTATGTTTATATTATTAACTTTATTTTTCCTTTTTTGTATAGCCTGATAGCACACAGTTGGTGGAGGGGGGAGGTGAGACAAGCAGGCCTCTTACAGAGCACATGATGTAATTTCCCATGAACTAGGATAAAAAAATAAAAAATAAATAAATAAACCACATGTAACACCTGCGTTTGATATCAGGAGACTGTGGTTTTCGGTTTAGGTTCAATTAAGATTGAATGTGTAAAGTTGACACTGACATCGGTTCACCGTGACTCTCTGCGAACAACAGCTGACCAGCTGAAAGCTTTGCAAAAACAACAATGACATAAAGACACTCAAGGGGGCAAAAGCAAAGTGCTGTCACTCAAACAAGAGACTGTCTATGAACTTCCTCAGCCATACCTCCAACTTGACAATGAACTATCCAAGCAGCAACTAGATGTAACTGTCAGCAACTACAAACTGAAATCAATTGAAGTCAGGACTTGGGCCATCCTGAACGAGACACAGCGACCGAAACGAGTTTGCTGGTCGCCGAAGCTGACAAAGGCTGGACGATGAACAAGGTCACACATGCAGAGACGTGAAACAGCTGTTAGGAGTCACTCATGCCAGCAACTGGTGAAGGTGTCGGCCTAGCATTTGACCTGGTTGAATCGATCGTGAGCCGTAGTCTCAGGATTCAAACGAGGAAAAACTTTGTTTAATGATACACATAAACACCAGTAGGGCATGTCCCAGCATGTCACATAATTCTTAGGTTATTACTGATTTGTGGGTTCTGTTTGTCTAGTTCTCCTCGTCCAGAAGGCTCTAAGATGAAATAATATGGAATAATAGGGCTCCCATCCCGAGTCCTGAAGTAGAATGACATTTATAAATGTTTTCACATGGTAAACTGGTGTCATAGTATATATTCATATCAGGTAAAAAAATAAAATAAAATAAAAAACGAATTACCTGATGGCATTTTTCTTGAGGGAATGCAGCTTTGTGAGTCTGGCTTAATACAACGGACAATTGAAAGGTAAAGGTGCTATGCATGAGGCCTTAGAAGTGAAATTCCAGATTAAAGATAAGCTTCATATTTTTAGCCATTACTCAGTTCAGGCAGGATCAATAAATCAGGGAAGCAGGGGAATTAGAAGTTAGACACTTGAACTTCTCATCTACATAGGGGGACAGGGTTAGAACTATTGTTTCAAAAGTGAGGAGACTGCAGGTAGGTGAGAACAGGTCTAGAGGATGCACAATTACAGGTGGACACGTGGTGTCTTGTGAGGAGAGTTGTTTCTGTGAACAGGAGGGACAGTTCAGCGCTGGTTTTGCAGTATAACAGATCAGGGGTTTAACATGCGGGTGTGTGCAAAGCTGCGAGGGGGACAAAGTCAGCACAGAGGGCAGAGGTCAGGGCTCTGTGTAGACTTTTGGTGCAGCACACATTGAACTCACTTAGTGGAAAGAAACTAATCATACATAAGGCAGATATGAGCACTTCTAACAACCTTATTGTTACCAACAGAAGTAGCAAGTGCAAATATAACGGGCATGACAGAGATACATCCTAAACAGCAAGAGGAAACTGTTTGGCGGATTTAACAACAGAAGGAGCATCAGGACGCACCAATTGGAATCAAATTGTGGTCATATCCTCAGAAGACAGGGGTGGCTCCTGAAGAGAAACAGTGGGACTGGACCATGGAGCTGAAGGGCAAAAAGATGGATTGTGGATTCATCCTAAAGATGGAAGATGGGTCCTTCCACTGAGCCTAAAGAAGAAAAATTTGAGTGGGCACGCGGACTTGCGCATGTGGGTGCACGCCAGATGACGCCAGATGATGTCAGCTGGTGGCACACACACATTTGAATTATCTGATCAGATCGTTTGTGAAAGAATAAACATGTGTTCATTCTATAACTGTAAAATGATGAGAACGCTGCGCAAACAAGGAAAATTTCGGACCAAGATGACACAGGGTCATGAGATATTAATCGATTACACTGACATGATCGGACCGGTAAAGGGTTTCAAATATTTACGGGTTTGCGGGTTACATTTACCGGCTGGCTGGAGGCCTAGCCAGCTATAAGAGAAAACAGTAAAACAGTGATTAAATGTTGAATCTACCATTACATTCATAGTCACAGTTTTCCTGCTAAAATCAGATCAGATAACGGTACCTATTTAAAAATTGCAGATCTGCAGAAGGTTGAAAAGACTTTAGGTCTCAAGCATGCTTTTGGTTTGATTTATTACCCCAGATACAGGGAAAAGACTAACGGTTACACATACAAATGAAAGTTAATTGGCAAAAAATCTGTGCACAGACTAAAATTAATTGGCTTGAAGCTCTAACAAATAGCCCTTATGGCTGTGGGAGCTTCTGTGAATGGGGGTATAGGTTTCACCCCTTATGGGTTACCTACTGGAAGGTAATTTCCAGGGCCATAGCGGACATTAAATGGCCCTCAGAAGGAATTGTTAAAATATCACATGCAATGTACATTGAAATGCTAATAGGTTTTTTGTCCAGCTTCCATCTACAGATCCCTGATTCCATCACTCCTGAGGACGCGAGGCTTGAAGGTCCACTGACACCTTGGGCGTTTCTCAGGGTCTCCAAGAGAGAGTGACCCGAGCTAGAGTGGACGGGCCAGTGCTTTCATCTCAACCTGTGCGCACCTGCAGAAGAGCATTGCAGGTCATTAAATCGGGTCGACGGAGCTGCAAAAGCTAACAGCTCTGGCTTTGCACCTGGAGTGAGTGGTCCACACTCGCTGTGGGTGAGCCTTCCTGCATCTTCATTCCTGAAAGCTGCGATCGAGGAAGGCGTGGGCTTCAGTTGCTCCAACGGTTCACTTCCTCATGCATGGAGGTCATCTGTTCCTGCGGAGGTGTTCTGATTCGTGTTGAAAGCATCCTGAAAAGCATCCTTGCTCTGGCTGTGGGCTGAAAAGCATCTTTGCGCTTACTTCTGAGGGCAGACCAGAACGATAGGGAAGTGAAGTTCCCCCTGGCTGCATAGAGCTCCCTGCTTTGTTGCCCTGTGAGGAAAGGGGGCAGCTGAAAGGCAGAGTAACAGCAAGAGGAGCCAAAGAGAGAGAGGCATCCACCTCTTTGGGTTGGGGCAGTTTGCTTGCCAGTGGATCGGGGAATTGAACATAGTCCCAACTGGGTTATTATTATCATCAGCAATCTGCAGCCCGAAAAGAGGTGGCGACGGTTCAACATCTAAGTTGTTTCTGAAGAGTGCATCGTTCAGCAATATCTGAGAAGAACAAAATTCGGGGCGTTTCCTTAGAATCAGAAGAACTAGTAGGGGTTTAAATTTTAAAATGTGTTTCTACTTGCTTAAATTCTAAGAAGCATCAGTATTTGGGGTAGATCAGTTAAATTTGTATTTGGGGTAGATCAGTCAAATTTTAAACTTTAAATCTCACATTTAAAGTATCACATATTTAAAATTTGATTTTAGACTTGACCTTTGACTTTTTGAGTTAGTGTTACCGTTTATACTTAACATTAGCTTAGAGTTGATTTGGCTGTCAACTATTTGCCGCTATAGTTTAACTTTTATTCACATTCAACATTTTTATTATTTTCCTAAGGCTAGAGGTCAAGTTCAGAACACCAACACATACTTTTGCTTACAACCAGACCTAAGGTTTCACTTTCGGGTTCTACCGTTACGGTAGATGGGCTAATATTTGAGGCACATTTTACAATCTTTAAAGGTTCAGTATGCAGTTTCTGTAGAACTGCAGCACTTAGAAATATTTTCAACAGGCAAAGCATTCTGATCCCTCCCCCTCAGAGCCATATGTGGCTCTGCCCCCTTGTGGTCTGTTGAATTTCAAATTCAAGCTCTGTTTTTATTGGCTGATTCAAATTCAAGCTCTGTTTTTATTGGCTGGTTACAAACTCTGTTTTTATTGGCTGGAAAATGGCGGGTCACCTTTTCTTTTTAGAAATGCTTATTTACCACCTGGAGAAGCAAGGGGACAATATTTTTTTTTATTTTTTTTCAGAGATTACCTGGCTAACATCAGTCTGTCAGGAGGTAGTGACAGAGTGAAAAAATATGTTCATAAAAAAAGCTACATACTGAAGCTTTAAGCTTGAACAATAACATTTTGGGAGTTTTACTCATTTTCAAGGTGTAAGGTTCACACCGTTGAAAATCCCTTCACTATACCCAGATATAAGGACCAATGAGAACAGAAACCACAGTATGTATTTACAAAGTGAGATATAAGCAGTAAGCCAGGGGAGGGGCTGGAACCCTGAGGAGCTGAGAGAAGGTTAGAGTCTAGGATGTCTAGGGTAATAACAATATTGCAGTTCTCTTTTACGTTGGTGGCTGAGATCAGGCGTGGGGAGAGTAGGCCCATATGGTTCCAGGTAGAAGAGGTGCAGTTGAAAGGGAAGTGGTAGGAAGATGTGGAAGTATCTAATGAGACACAGAGAAGCTTGACATCTACCAAGGGGATTTCAAGAATACAGGACAATGCTGGAGGCATGGAAAAAAGCATGTTGTTAATATTAAGCTTGGACCACAAATACAAGGCTAGAACAAGACTTCCATTGCCAGGTCTCTAGCGCTGGATGTCTTCTGAGGCCTCTTCTACTCCTCATGCTAATCAAGTTGCAGGATCACAGGTATGGCTAATTAGAGTCTTACTGTGGGAGCAGGAGCTAGCTGAGCAGAACTCCCACAAAAACAAGGCGCCAAAAGTGAAAAAGAAATACATCTGTAGTGTTACAACCCGACACATCTACAGCAACATGGTCCTCTTAGCAGAGTGGTTCTGCTGGCAGTGAGGTTCTCTTAGCTACATGGTCTCATTAGCAGTGTGGTTCTGTTAGCAGCATGGTCTTGTTAGCAGCATGATGACAATAATGACCGTGGCAACAAACAATGACCGCCATAGAACTGGGTCCAGCAGACACAGAACATCCAAGGTTTCCTCGCAGAACTGAATTGTTCCGTAGAGTTCGGTCTGTGCAGGCAGATGGAGGACCATAGAGATGGTGCCACTGTGCTTGCCCTGCTGCGTTTGTCCACATTTTTATGTTTTTTGTCATGTTCTTTTTTTTCGTGTGTTGTGAAGCAAATATGAAGCGAAATTATCTGAGGTTTTTCCCCGTGAAACTTTTCTACAAACAGCTAAATGGATTCTATCAGATGGTGTGTGATGGGACTGTTTGCACTTTTTTTAAGAATGGGAAGCAAATGTGACAACGCAGCTGGTGGCGAGGTCAATGTGACTCACTAGAGCAAAGAGGCACTTTTTCTATTACGTGACCACCTACCACTGGACTGTGACAACATTATAAAATCAATACCAGCTCATCTTAGAATTAATACAACAAAGCCAGTAGGGGGAAGGAGACGTGGCTGCAGAGGAGGAATGCGACGGCGGCTGAGGAAGTTAAGGGACAAGCTCCCCTTGTCTAGTCTCTGAGAGCAAAAACAGATTAGCTGGCTGCTAACATTCGCTTTCTCCACGAGTACTGGGACGCCTGTGTGTTAGCGATCACTGAAACTTGGTTGGATAACAACATCAAATCCAAGGAGGTGTAGCCTGCCGGCTTCTCAGTGTTCAGGACTGATCAAAATCCTTAAGTCACCGGGAAGGCTCGCGGGGGCAGAGTTTGTCTGCTGATCAGAGACGAGTGGTGCCGGGCGGTCGTGGTGAGAGAACACAAGTGTACCCCCAACACTGAGCTGCTGTGTGTCTCTGTCCGGCCTTTCTACCTACCCAGAAAGTTTCCCCAATTATTTATCACTGTGGTATACATTCACCCAAAAGCTAACTTCAGCAAAGCAACTGAAGTTTTATATAACGTATAACAAGAACTTGAATCCCTCTCCCCAGATGCACCTAAGTTTTTCCTGGGGGACTTCAATAACTGTCCTGCTAAAAAATCTCTTTGCACATATTATCAGTATATTGAATGTCCAACTAGGAAGAACAAGACTCAACGTGTTTTGAAAATATCAGAAATGCCTTTTCTGTGTCCCTGCTTCCACCTCTGGGGGC
This sequence comes from Garcialebias charrua, assembly GCA_038048925.1. NCBI lineage: Eukaryota > Metazoa > Chordata > Actinopteri > Cyprinodontiformes > Rivulidae > Garcialebias > Garcialebias charrua. Next base: position 27,692 of record JBBPBX010002420.1, read on the forward strand.
ATCAGATCATGATGTAGTGTATCTGTGCCCAGTAGGAGGCTGGTACAGAGAGATAAGCCTCAGATCAAAACTGTCAAGGTGTGGAACAACAATAGCATAATGGCCCTGCAAGGATGCTTTGACTGCACAACATGGTAAGTTTTTAGTTCCCCCAATATTGATGATCAGGTTACAATGGTGTCAGACTACATTAACTTCTGTGTAGATTCTGTAATCCTTTCTAAATGTTTCAACGTATACCCGAACGATAAGCCCTGGATATCAAATATACTAAAATACCTTCTGCAGAGTGTTTAGCATCCTGACTGCCTGATGAACAGAGCTGTCTCTCTTGCTGCGTTCCAGTTAATAATAATAATAATATTAATAATAATAATGAATTCCATTTATAATGCACTTTTCATTAATAAAAATCTCAAAGTTACCTCGTATTGTGGGGATTTCCAAGGTCCCAGTGGTGGATTAAAACCGGAACGCCCGCTCCAGTGGGAAACTCCCACTCGTGAAGTGGGGGAATTTTTTCTGCCCCCAGTTTCCCGCAGTCTCGAATTCAAAATGGCGGCTACTCGCGTCTTCAGTAAGTAAACACCTCAACTTTTACTAAAATAACAGTTGTAAAATGTTGTTGTGTGTATTTAATCACACACACACAGCTTAAGCTTATGCTTGTGAACACAGATCACATTAAAAATCTTTTTTTAGTTGCATGGCATGCGGTATATGGCTGTTTTTGTCGTCGTTTGGATCACAACAGTTCTGTAGGCCAGCGGCAACGACTTTCATTCCCAACATTTTATTATTTAGCACATTAAAAAAGTAACTTTTAGTTATGAATTTTATTTTAAAAGATATTTTTTTTACCCTTGTTTTCTTTGACGCTGTGGCTTATTGTTGTTAGCAACCCACAACTAAACACACATTGTTTGTTGAACTGACTATAAATTAGCACTAACAGTGGTAAAAAAAATATATATCTGGTTTCCAAAGATCCGTGTTTAGAAACATTCTATAATCCTGTATGATATTTATGTGTTAGGACGTGTATATTTGTGTAATAACTGTGTGTTTGTTTGTTTTTAGTCTACCTCGACCAGTACAACAACATGTTTGTTGATGAGCAAAGAACAACACCATTTTCTGGCAGCCTGTATCGCAGTGCAGGGGATTTGTCCTGTTTGTACATTGATGCAAACCTCACTATGAAAGTTGAGCTTATCCAACCTGGACAACACAGCTGGTAATATTTAGGAGAAAAAATGTTTTAATGCAAACCAAACCAATTACAGTATAATGAATTTAACAATACAGTACTGTGTATCCTTTAAAATGTTTTTTTTTCAGAGAACTGTGATGACTCTCCATCAACCAGCAGCCACGCAGAGTCCACCATCCGTGTGAATTACGGTTTTAATTAAAGAGCAGACACTGTTCTTGATTGAACACATTTATGGTGAAGTTACTGTGAAAGTTTTTTTTTTTCAGGATGATTTCAAGTCACTGATGACAGATGATACAGAAAATGTAGCTGTACTGTAAACTTTCTTATTGTTTTGCACAACTTCTGTTTGTTTTTTTATTATTGTTTTTATGGTGAAGTTACTGTGAAGTTTTCTTGTTTTCTCACATTGTTTATCTTGCCCAGGTTTGGCCCAGTAAAAACTGTTGGTTTTCAGTTGATTGTATGAATATTGAAATGCTGTTGTGTTGCACATTTTGTAATTAAAACAGAAACTTTCAGACAACTGAGATTTGATTTCAATATGAGCTATTTGCTGGTAAGGTCTATTCAGGGGTTCTGGAGAGGAGGGTCCGTTGGATAGTCGAACCTCGGATTCAGGAGGAGCAGTGTGGTTTTCGTCCTGGTCGTGGAACACTAGACCAGCTCTACACCCTCAGCAGGGTCCTGGAGGGTGCGTGGGAGTTTGCCCAACCAGTTTACATGTGCTTTGTGGACTTGGAGAAGGCATTCGACCGCGTCCCTCGGGGGGTTCTGTGGGGGGTACTCCGGGAGTATGGGGTACCAGGCCCTTTGATATGGGCTGTTAGGTCCCTGTACGACCGGTGTCATGGTCCGCATCGCTGGCAGTAAGTCAGGCTCGTTTCCGGTGAGAGTTGGACTCCGCCAAGGTTGCCCTTTGTCACGATTCTGTTCATAACTTTTATGGACAGAATTTCTAGGCGCAGCCAAGGTGTTGAGAGGATCCGTTTTGGTGGCCTTAGAATCGCTTCTCTGTTTTTTGCAGATGATGTGGTCCTATTGGCTTCATCAGATCGTGATCTACAGCTTTCGCTGGAGCGGTTTGCAGCTGAATGTGATGCGGCCGGGATGAGGATCAGTTCCTCCAAATCCGAGGCCATGGTCTTGAGCCGGAAAAGGGTAGCATGCCTTCTCCAGGTCGGGGAGGAGGTCCTGCCCCAAGTGGAGGAGTTTAAGTATCTCGGGGTCTTGTTCACGAATGAGGGAAAACTGGAGCGTGAGATCGATAGGCGGATAGGTGCAGCGTCCGCAGTGAAGCGGGTGCTGTACCGGTCTGTCGTGGTGAAGAGAGAGCTGAGTCAAAAGGCAAAGCTCTCAATTTACCGATCGATCTACGTTCCCACCCTCATCTATGGTCATGAGCTCTGGGTTATGACCGAAAGAACGAGATCTCGGATACAAGCGGCTGAAATGAGTTTTCTCCGCAGGGTGTCTGGACTCTCCCTTAGAGATAGGGTGAGAAGCTCAGTCATCCGGGAGGGACTCGGAGTAGAGCCGCTGCTTCTCCACATCGAGAGGAGCCAGTTGAGGTGGCTCGGGCATCTGGTTAGGATGCCTCCTGGACGCCTCCCTGGTGAGGTGTTCCGGGCATGTCCCACCGGGAGGAGACCCAGAGGAAGACCCAGGACACGCTGGAGGGACTATGTTTCTCGGCTGGCCTGGGAACGCCTTGGGATTCCCCCAGAGGAGCTGCTCCAAGTGGCTGGGGAGAGGGAAGTCTGGGCCTCCCTACTTAGGCTGCTACCACCGCGACCCGACCCCGGATAAGCGGAAGAAAATGGATGGATGGATGGATGAGCTATTTGCTTGCAAAGTTTAAAATACAAACTACTGTATTTTGTATAAACTAGTTTAATAGTATTGAAACTATTTTGCATTACTAGCTGCAGAGCATATCTTGTAACTTTTTTTACACCATCATTACACAAAAGTTCACTTCACTAAAATTATTATAACACGTGCAGTTCTGATAGATACTTAAAGCACTATGAGCTTTGAGTAAGGCAGTAATAATATTTATTTGATTGTTGCAACACATCGGTTTAAAATTTAGTCACGACTCAAAGACAAAATGCTGGCTTTAAAGAAAAATGTTTATTAAGCTTCATTATAGCCGTCTTTCAAGTACATTTGTACAGTAACATTTTTATCCTGCAGCTGCGTCAATAGTGACGTAAACTGTGGCTTGGTGAGCCTGAAGTGGCGTGCAAAGGTGTTGTCATCCATTTGAAGCATCACCTCCCACTGAGTTCCTGTCTTCAGGATGGATGGGTTTCCTGCCAGCATGGTAGGGTCCAAGACAACTCTGCAATGGGAAAACGGTGTTTATGTCAGACAGACAAAGTTAATAATGAGCTGCAATTCTCTGTCATTTTTTCATCATTTGACTTCTTGTTTAAGTGAAAAATACACATTTCAGACAGCTACTTTCAGTAAACTGTTGGAATCTGGAAAGTAGTTGAATCTGTTGGAATCCTGGCAAAAACTAATGCAGATATGTTCCTGTCTTTGATTTATAGCCTACATCTACCTTGTAAAGTTTTGCTAGTTTTTGATACTTTGTTTAAAAAATATATATATTTCTCTCTTGTGTTTATTGTCTATTGTTTAAGGAAATTCTGCCATTGCTGTTCAGCATTCTTTAGTTTGTAGCAGGTCACTTTTTTAAATTAGTCCACGAGGCTAAATGAGATTTACCTGAGTAAATAAAGGTTGAATGAAAAAAAAAAACAGTACTGTAGTGTCAGGCTACAAACCAAAACTTTCTGATGGTGTTATATATCATAAAATCAATCACCTTTATTTTACCAGGTAAAGCCCGTTGAGATCGAGATCTCTTTTACAAGTTGTCAGCAGGGTTAGCAACTGGTGTTAGCAACTTATTTATTTAGCAAAATAAAGCAACCACTGCTCAGTTTCTTCAACATATCGTAAACCCCCTACATGTTTTGCTGTGCTGTAAGCGAAGATTTTTTTTTTTTTGCTGTAAAGCCAGTTTTTCTTTTCCCAATGATTTACATTAAAGAATTAGAGAAAAATATATACAGGATTATATATATATTACCTTCGGCGTTCATCTTTCTCCTTTGACATGTTCTGTGTCAGGAGTGCATATCTGGTTGTCTGGAGTGCATATCTGTTTAGTAATTTATTATATTCCGAAACAGCAACAAAAACAAAGTGTGCGTCCATCTTGTTTTTCCACCGAGAGAACCGGAACGTGTTTTCAAGTGGTAGATGGGGAAATGACATCACTGTCACTTCCTAGCTCCCAGAATATGAAGTAACTGGAACGCAGCATCAGTCTGCTGGTTCGAGCCTGGAGACTTCTCAGTCTCCTCCCTGATGGCAGCAGTCTGAAGTAGCTATGCAGTGGGTGTGTGGGATCACCTGCCATGCAGAGGGTTTTTCGAGTGAGGCGGTTGCTGTGTAAGTCCTGCAGTGAGGGGAAGGAGGTGCCAACGATCTTCTCAGCTGCTCTCACGATGCGCTGGAGGCTCTTGCGGCAGGATGCAGTACATGCACCAAACCACACAGTGATGCAGCTGGTCAGGACACTTTCTATGGCACCTCTGTAGAAGGTGCACATGATGGGGGTTGAAGCTCCAGCCCTTTTCAGCTTGCGGAGAAAGTAGAGATGCTGGTGAGCCTTCTTGGCCAGTGATGCAGTGTTCCTGCTCCAGGACAGGTCCTTTGAGACATGCACTCCCAGGAACTTGGTGCTGTCCACTCTCTCCACTGCGGTGCTGTTGATGGTCAGAGGGGCATGTTGGGCATCCCTCTTCCTGAAGTCCACAACAATCTCCTTTGTCTTCTCCACGTTGAGAGTGAGATTGTTGTGTCCGCACCACAAGGCCAGGCGGCTCACCTCGTTCCTGTAGTCCGTCTCATCGTTGTTGCTGATGAGACCTACCACTGTTGTGTCGTCCGCAAACTTGATGAAGTGGTTGGAGCTGTATGATGGTGTGCAGTCATGTGTTAGCAGGGTGAATAGAAGGGGGCTCAGCACACATCCTTGTGGGGCCCCTGTGTTCAATGTGATGGTGCTAGATGTGTTACTCCCGATCCGTACTGTCTGTGGTCTCCCGGTCAGGAAGTCTAGCAGCCAGTTACACATTGAGGTGTTCAGCCCCAGACTGTCCAGTTTATGGATGAGCTGTTGGGGGATGATGGTGTTGAATGCCGAGCTGAAGTCGATGAACAGCATTCTAACATAGGAGTCCTTCGTGTCCAGATGTGTGAGAGCTGTGTGGAGGGCAGAGGAGATGGCATCGTCGGTTGAGCGATTAGGTCGGTATGCAAAGCTGGAAGACTCTTTAATTTTTGATCTAATTCAAATAATCAAAAAGAATAACCTTCTGTTTTGTTGTATCATCACTATTTTCTATATGTTGATAATTAAATGACGTTGTTTAATCTAAGGACAAGCCAACGGGTACTTTTCAGTATTTGTGTAAAAGTGTTATAGACGGTTAATCAGTTTTAATCATAAAGCTGGCTCCTCTCTAATCTGTTTTTCTCGTCCATTCTGATCTAAACAACTTTCTGCCTTGACTGCTAATGAACTCTGTGACCTTGCCTAAACCAATCCTACTTCCTGCTTGACTAACCAATAGGAAGGAGTGAGCACACTGAGGTCAAGCCATCTTTAAAAGCTTCCATTTCCTTGAACTTTTCAGTTCTGCTGGGAAATTGAGATGTGATGACTTTATCCTAAGCTGTTAGACGTTTGGTCATGTGCCAAATACCTCATTCCTCGGCAAGGGTTTTACAGCACGCTCGATGCAAAACCCACCCGAGCTTCAAAGCTCCAAACCTTTGAATAGAAATTCCTTTTGAGGAATATTTTATTTTGAAAACCAACCACGAACTGCCGCTACCTCGGTCCGATTGACGCGGACATTGGGACCCTGTGAGGGAACACGCAGGAGACCTGCTTGAACGTAGCTGGACGGACGATCCATATACGTTTAATTCTGGCCCTACTTACCGGAGTAGAGACTGACTTCTTTGCAAGGTAAAAAGTGGATGTTCTGTTTGTGGACCGGCGTTCAGCTGACGTCGCCCGAAGAGTGTGCCGTGATCTGGTTGAAACTCACTTCAAGATAAATCTATAGGGAACATGTTGACTCCCCTATGAAGAAAAGAGCTTCAACTCAAAGACTCACGACAGAGGTCTCTGAAGGAATAATCACTATATGAAAAACAGAACAGAGAAATATGTTATCCACATTGTAAATTTTACATGATTTCATTATAATGATTGAGAACAACAATCAAAATTATTCATGTTCACACTTGTTAATTAAATAAAACAAACTTCATTAATGATATGTTTTTCTTTCTTAGAAACATAGGAAGAATAAGGTAAACCTTTGTCAGACTGTAGCTGACTCTGTGTCCCTGACGAGAAATGTGTTGAAAAACATCAGACATTATTGAAGTCAGAGGTATCTTTAAAGCACACGATTCATGGTGAGTCTGAAAGATGAATAAGGGTCGAGAGTCATAATTAGAGCAGTGCAGCTTCATGCTACAGGTGAATAAAAGTTCAGAGTACTGTATACAAATATACGTATGATGTGATTTTAAAAGGTGTACAGTGAATAACACAACCAGCCAGTATATTTCATCACAACCTATTTTGGTTTTTGAACTGTAGCCTATATTCACATTATGAATGAAATGTTCTTTGTTTGGGAGAAATAAATGGTGTGATTTACTTTGTGAACTAACTATGCTATTAGATGCATTCCGTAGCCCCTCCCCTTCCTTTTCTTTCACTAGCTGTGTGTCAGAACTCAGCAGCAAGCTTTTGGAGTTCCCTGCATCTGGTAGAGGGCACCCACTCCCTGCAAGTGGGCAATGGGAAACTGACATGTAGGCTAGACAGGCTGTAAGAAATCATGCTTTTTTGTTTGTTTGTCTTTTTAGTGTGGGGGGGAGGACTGGGTGCTCATGCCACTCTTGACGAGATTACACCCATAACTGAAACTTGTGGGTGGGGCTCAGCTGAGGTGGTTTGTACATCTGGTAAGGGTGCCCCCTGGACGCTGCTTTGGGGAGGTTTTATTGAGATTTCCAACTGGGTGGATACCTGGGGAAGACCCAGGACAAGCTAGAGAGACTATTTCTTGTGGCTGGCATGGGAACGCCGGCGACCTCCCAGAAGAGCTGGAAGAAATGTATCAGTTAAGACGGTCTGAGGCTCCCTGCTTAAGCTACTGCCCTCGAAACACAGTTCCTGAACAAAAGGAAGAAGAGGATGGATGGATGGATGGATCTCAGAAAGTATTTAACTGGATGTGCATCTACAATCAATTAGCATTTGGGCCATCTCAAAATAAGATTTTCAGCACAGCTAAACAATTATGTGAAAAGATCAGCTCTTAAAAAGGCAGGCTGAGGAGACAAAATGATACAGTTTTTATTCGAAGCATGACTTCATTTTTTGTAATTATTATTTTTTTTTCTACAAGGAAAGACTGGGCAGGTCCATAAAACACGTATGAGTCTAACATGCAAACTATTCATAAGGCTGGGGAGTTAGTTAACCTTAAAAGGTAATACACTGAGCTCTAAATTACCCTGAAGCCATTCACAACAGCAGATAATTCTCATCGTTGAATAGTCTGAGAAAGAACACATCTGTGTTCAATTATGTTAGTTTCAGCTGATTATGTCACAGTTGGTTTCACATTGAATTAAATACAGACAAGCACCCAAACATTTACAGACACCCAGACAATCACACACTTAGGTTGTTTCACTCATAATTTTGAAAATTAAATACTCTAAGCTGCTTTGTTATCTAAACTTCCTTTTTCTAAATTTATTTCGGTATAATTTGATAGTTCACAGATAGCTGTTTTGCAATTGTCTTTCTTGGCCCATATTCCTGACACTTATTCAGACACCTATGTTGTGATTGGTCATGCTGAGACTCCTCATTTTCTGTATTTAATTTAAACAAAGTCAAAAGGCACTAGGTATTACTGTCAGTGCTTGAGGCAAACAAATGTAGCTCTGCCTCAGGAAGAACCAACATGAAAAGATATAATTTTCACTGTGTCGGTTTTCTTTAACCTTCTGAACCTTGACTGAACTCCAGCTACATCAAGTGAATGTTAAGTAGTCAAGTTTTGCTTTAAAACTACTGTTCAAATTAATATGGAGCCCATAAAGCTTCATTATACATCAAAACTTTTAAATAAGACTTTAAAAGTTCGAAGGTTGTACAAATACAACTTTCAGAATCATTATACAGTAAATTTACCAGGGTCCTTTCAGAGACATCTGTGTTCGTCATGTGTTCTTTTTTTCCTCGCATGATAAAAGGCAGTTTTTGTTAGAACTACAACTATGTGCATTTAACAAAGCATTAGAAATGATTTTCTAACATGTAGATAGAGTTCTTGAACCAAGTCGAGGACAAAAACCATCTCACCCACATTACAGACTGAGTTCCAAGATTCAGTGGCATTTTTGTCGCTTTGTTTACCTGTGGTCTTTAGATCCTGACAGGATTTTTACCATACCATTTTATTTATAAAGCACTTTAAACAGGAACAAGTCCACACAAAGTGCTGGACAAACAAACACGCAACAGGCAACACAGACAATGAATTACAACACGAAAAACATAAAAACATTTTTATTTTTTTCTTCTTTCGGCTTTTTCCCTGCGCTAGGGGTCACCACAGCGATCTAGTCGCATGAAGATTTGGCAGTTGTTTTTACGCCGGATGCCCTTCCTGACACAACCACAGACCACCGAGCAACCACAGCCCTCTGTGTGGAGCAGAGAGCTGATATCTAGGGTTCCCGGGGGAGCAGATGGTGGGGGTTAACTCCACTTTCCCACAACACGAAAAACATAAAAACATAAAAACATTGCAGATCATAAATAAAACGATCCAATACAAATCAGCTGGCATTGAAAGCGATGGAGTAGTAGTGAGTTTTTAACCGGGATTTGAAAACCGAGAGGGAGGGGGCCTGTTTGATGAGCAGCGGTAACTCGTTCCAGAGTCTTGGGCCTGCTACAGAGAAAGCCCTGTCACCCCTGCGCTTAAGGCGAGTTTCTGGAACTATTAAGAGTACCTGATCCTCTGACCTCAAAGCACGTGGAGGGACATATGGGTGTATCAGATCCGAGAGATAGGCGGGGGCGAGACTGTTCAGCGATTTGTAGACATACATGAGAATTTTGAATTGGATTCGAAGATGAACCGGTAGCCAGTGAAGGGAGGCCAAGACTGGTGTAATGTGCTCTCTTTTGCGTGTGCTGGTTAAAAATCGGGCAGCTGCGTTCTGAACCAGTTGTAATCGTGCAATGGTGGCTTGACTGACGCCAAGCAGAAGGGAATTGCAGTAATCCAGCCTAGATGTAATGAATGCGTGAATCACTGTCTCCAGGTTGTTTTTTGATAATATGGGCTTCAGCTTAGACAGACGCCTCAGCTGGAAAAAACAGGATTTGACAATCATGTTTACATGACTGTTGAGTTTCATGGAAGGATCCATTATCACTCCCAGATTTGTGACTTTTTGTTTTTCGGACAGGGGTAGAGCAGACAGGTCAATGCAGTGGTTTGAGGTTGTGTCATTGGGAAGGAACAATATGGCTTCAGACTTCTTATCATTGAAGCTTAAGAAATTTAAAGCCATCCAGTCCCTGATGTCAGCCAGGCAGTCGAGCAGAGGTTGAATAGAGCCTGTACCATTTTGTCTTAGGGGGAAGTAAATTTGACAGTCATCAGCGTAGAAGTGGAAGGGTATATTGTGTTTCCGGAAAATAGCACCGAGTGGCAGCAGGTATAAGGAGAACAAGAGAGGACCCAGGATGGACCCCTGCGGAACCCCCCATTTAAGAGCCGCCACTGCAGAAGTAAAATCGTTGATGGAAACACAAAAGGATCTGTCAGAGAGGTAGGATCTGAACCAGTTTAGGGCTGATCCTGAGATGCCCACCCACTGCTCCAACCTAGCAATGAGGATCTCATGGTCGATGGTGTCGAAAGCGGATGTGAGGTCCAATAGGACAAGCAGCACAGAGTCACCAGTATCTGTGGATAGGAAGATGTCGTTAAAAACCTTCAGTAGGGCAGTCTCAGTGCTGTGGAGGGATTTGAAGCCAGACTGGAATAGCTCGGGGATAGCGTGATCCTCCAGGAAGCACTTTAGTTGGGACTCAACTATTTTCTCTAGAAGTTTAGATACAAATGGGAGTCTGGAGACAGGCCTGAAGTTGGATAATACTGACGGGTCGAGGTTTGGTTTTTTCAGGAGGGGTTGAACAGCAGCATGTTTTAATGATTTTGGCACCACACCCGAGGATAGACTGCTATTTACAATCGAGAGAATGGAGGGACCTAGAGTGTGAAAAACCTCCTTTAGTAGCCGAGGGGGGACCACATCGAAGGGGGAGCCAGATGGTTTCAGGTTGCACATGACCTGCTCTAGAGAGGACAGAGAGACTGGTTCAAAATGGTCACAAACAGCAACAGATTGAGGTGGGATGGATGGATCGTGAGATGGAGGAGAAATGAGAGCCCTGGTGGTTGCGATTTTATCTAAAAAGAAATGTTGGAAGTTCTCGCACAGCTCAGTCGAGGCTTCCATGGGTGATTGTTCAGTGAGGTGGAGAACAGAGTTTAGGGTGGAGAACAGAACTCGAGGGTTACGAGAGTTTGCAGCAATGATATCAGAGAAGTATTGTGATTTAGCAGTTTTCACTGCTTTCTGATATCGGCGCCAGCTCTCTTTTACCATCTGAAAAGAGACCTGCAGTCTGTCTTTTTTCCATTTCCTCTCCGCCTTTCGGCATTGCTGCCTGGCAGCTCTGGTCGTGTCATTCAGCCACGGTTCGGCCCTGAGTTTTGGTCTTCTAGGTTTAATAGGCGCCACTTGATCCAAAGCCTTTAAACAAACAGAGTCAAACTGGTTTGTCAGCTCCTCAGTGCTGGAGAGGAACAATGGGGGCTGAATTAACATGTCATTGTTGTAAACCTCAGTGAAACGTGCGGCAGTTAAATGGTTAACATTCCTGCCTTTACGTGCAGAAATGCATGTTTTAGGGGTTACATGGGGGATGGTGAACTGAAAATTGACTGGCCTATGATCCGAGAAAACATTGTCCCCTATTTCAAGGTTTGAAACGGTCACATCACATGTTAAAACAAGGTCCAACAAATGTCCACGCTGCTGCGTGGGAGAGTTCACGTGTTGAGTTAAATTAAATGAGTCCAATAAATCTAAAAAGTCCTTAACCATGGGCTTCTCAGGACAACACACGTGCAAGTTGAAGTCGCCTGAAATGACGACCCGAGAATATTTAGCTGTAATTTCAGCCAAGAAATCAGAAAACTCGCTGATGAAGTTCTTGGAACGAGGCGGCCGGTAGACAAGAGCACACAAAGTTACAGGTGAATGGCCTAGTTCAAAAACAGTCAGCTCAAAGCTAGAGCAGGAGACTGGAATGGACAGTTGTTTACAGTCAAAAGTTGATTTGAATATTGTTAATAATCCACCACCACGACCTGATGGTCGCGGGTCGTTAAAAAACAAACAGTTTGGTGGTATTATTTCCGTCAATGCGCTGGACTCACCCGGCGACATCCACGACTCTGTGATGCAGAAAAAGTCCAAGTCGTGATCTTCAAAGTAATCCCTGAGGATGAACGTTTTGTTGCAAACAGATCGGGCGTTGACAACACAGAACTTGATGTTATCCGAGCTAGCAGATGTGCTAGCACTGCACTAAAAGTTAGTGGAGCTAAGGAGTTAAGGATCTGTGTTCGGATATTCCCGGAAATGGACCGCAATGATCCTTAAAAAATCCCAAAATCTGGATACTTATCTTCGGCAGATCCAAAATAAATGTGGCTGTTATTCGTCAAGGGTCTGCCAAAGATAAGTATCCGGATTTTGGGATTTTGGGATTTTTAAAGGATCATTGCGGGCCATTTCCGGGAATATCCGGAAATATAAGTATAAGTATATGTGAAGGATACGGAGATATACGACATCAGCTCGTACCGTATATCTATGGTTTTAGTGCAGTGTAGCAGCTGATGTGCTAGCCACTGGTGGGGGAGCGCGCGTCCGCGGCTCGCTTCCCACAGAGAGCTGCTCTGGCCGCAGATCCCCGTTGTTTTCCTGGTCCGTGCACGCGGGAGACTGGCGATGAGAATCGAGACCATCAGCTGAAGACAGCGAGGCAGAACGCCGGGATCTGAGCTTCACCAGCCGGCCAGCTCGAGAGTAGTGTTTCTTCCTCCGAGTCGATCGATTTCTCCGTGCAGGCTGGTGAGAAGAGCGGAGGTAAACGGGCAGCTCGTCTCCGAGCAACGAGGGCAGAGGGGGTCTCCCCGAGGTACGCTCATACTGGCCCGAATCAGCGACATCCGCGGCAGCAAAACGTAAATCCAGAAGCTGCTTCCAATCATAAACCAGCAGTGTACTTATGTCTCCAATGAAGAACGAACAAAACACAAAAATTCCAAACACCCACAGGAGAGGTGGATACGCAGCCATGCTTATGGGCACCATCTTGGATTGTATTTTTGGGAATACAAGAGACAATTTTCAAATCTATGGGAAACATCTGTATCATGTTCTGTTGTAATAGTGTTGAAACCATGTGCAGGAAGGCTACAGGAGACTCCAGGTAAAATTAGTACTTAAAGGGGACCACATATGCAAAATTCACTTTTTAATGTTTTTTTTTACTCTACTTTGGGTATTTACTTCTTTAAAAAACAGTCCTAGGGCCAAAGAAATGCACCCAGTGATATATTTACTCAAGTAGATTTATTTTTCTGGGATATAAACGTCTCGTTTTCAAATCCTTTGGCTTGTGACGTCACAAGCCGCAGCCACAACCCACCCGAACCTGAATCCAGCCCCTCACCTTAGGCTCAACCCACTTCAGTATAAAAGATGTGACGGTTGTTTTTCCTGATTTCATCTCATCTTTTGTTTAAATGTTCTTAATTTCATGTGTACAACACTTTGTTGCGGCTGTGGTTGTTTTAAATGGCTTTATAAATAAAGTACAATTGTTATTTTTACAGTGTAGGAGGTGGTGAAGAGACGACACAGGAGACAGGCTGCAGAACTTCACTTTTAATCAACTCCTACTAAACTGGCGGGAAGCACCCAACACCACCTTATATATCCCATACAGCATCCGGTCCTCTGGACCTTTCACAATAAAACATCCTGTAATGCCTTCGGTCCACTGGGTGTGAGTAGAGCCCCCTAGTGGTCCACCACACACGCCCCCCCAGAACACCCAGTAAGGTCCATCACTAGTCCCGCATTTTAGGTTTGATCAAACGACCAGAACGGCTGAACCTGGGCCCTGCAGAACCAGTCTGATGAAGTGGAGGGCTACGAGGAGGGTCTGCAGAAGATTCGGGCTCCAATGGACGTTGAGAGTTTCCGGAAGAAGGACCGCCGTCCGTTAATAATGTGGATGGAGGTCTGCCTCTGCGAGGAGCTTGGGCCGTAACAACCTGATCATCTGACATAACATGAGCTGGTTTAAGCCTATCAATACAGACAGTCTCAGTACGACCCCCTAAATCCAAAAGGAAATGTTTCGGACCTGGTTGAAGAACTCGAAACGGTCCATCATACAAAGGCTGTAGTGGTGTCCTGTGTGCATTGTGTTTGACAAAAACAAATTTAGAGGACTCCAGACTCTTAGGGACAAATGACTGCGGTAAACAATGGTGTACCGGACCGGGGACACGAAAAGGGGCCTCCTGAGGTGAAAGATGGAGCAACGGTGGAGCGAACTGTGGTGAGGGTACCTCAGGTAAAAACTCACCGGGGACGCGCACAGGCTGACCGAAAACCAGTTCAGCCGGGGAAGAGCTCAGGTCCTCTTTGGTTGCGGTACGCAACCCCAACAAAACCCAGGGAAGACGGTCAATCCAGTTGTCACCGGTCAATGCAGCACGAAGTGCAGCTTTCAATGACCTGTGAAACCGTTCACACAAACCATTAGCTTGGGGGTTGTAAGCGGTGGTCCTGTGAACGTTAGTCCCCAGACCCTTGGCCATGGTAGACCAAAGCTCAGAAACAAACTGCGGGCCCCTGTCCGATGTAATGTCTGAAGGGGGGCCGAAACGTGCAACCCAGGTAGACAAAAAAGCCCGGGCCACCACTGCAGATGTTGTGGACGTCAGAGGAACCACCTCTGGCCACCTGGTGGTCCGGTCTATCATAGTCAGCAGATGAGTAAAACCCTGTGATGGAGGCAGAGGGCCTACTAGGTCTACGTGCACATGATCAAACCGCCGACTTGGGATGGAGAAAGGTTCCAAAGGTGCTTTGGTGTGCCTGTTAACCTTAGCACGCTGGCATGGAACACACGCTGCTGCCCACTCCTTAACTGCTTTACGCAGACCGGGCCAAACAAACTTTGAGCTGACCAGTTTCACAGAGGCTCTAACACCTGGGTGAGAAAGGGAATGTAAGGAGTCAAAAACGCGGCGTCGCCATGAAACTGGAACCAGGGGGCGGGGCCTGCCTGTAGATACGTCACAGAGCAGGAGAGGACCTCCGTCATTCACCTGCCTTTCCTCCAACTCGAGGCCTGTGGGGCCGGACTGGAGCTCGAGTATTTCTGCGTCGCTACGTTGGTCCGCAGCCATAGCAGAAAAATCGATGCCAACGTACACGGGAGAGATCAGCACCCGGGAGAGACAGTCAGCCACCACATTGGATTTTCCAGCCACATGCTGAATGTCTGTAGTAAATTCAGACACCGCTGCGAGGTGGCGTTGCTGGCGAGCAGACCAGGGGTCAGAAATTTTTGACATAGCAAACACCAGGGGTTTGTGGTCAACGTATGCAGTGAACTGGCGGCCTTCCAGGAAAAACCTGAAATGGCGTGTAGCCAGGTAAAGCGCCAGCAACTCTCTGTCAAAAACACTGTATTTCAGCTCATTGTCCCGCAGCGTACGGCTGAAAAATGCAAGCGGCTGCCAAACCCCGGAAACCTGCTGTTCTAACACAGCCCCCACCGCAACATCAGATGCGTCGGTTGTTAAAGCTATTTGCGCCGCTGGGGATGGATGGGCCAAAAGGGCAGCAGTGGCCAGTGCAGCTTTAGCATCACCAAATGCCTGTAGGCGTTCTGGTGTCCAGTCCACACTGTCGTTGGGCTTTTTCTTTTTCAGCGCTCCATAGAGCGGACGCAGCAGTTGTGCTGCCCTGGGGAGGAAACGGTTATAGAAGTTAACCATTCCCAAAAACTCTTGTAGCGCTTTAACAGACTGGGGCTGTGGGAAATCTGACACCGCCTGCACTTTGTTTGGTAACGGGACGGCGCCACTTGCGGAAATGCGGTGGCCCAAAAAGTCAATGACTGGCAGCCCAAACTGGCATTTCGCTGTGTTTACAATCAGGCCATGTGCTGCCAGGCGCTGAAAAACCTCACGGAGGTGGGACAAGTGCTGCTCAGCCGAGCTGCTAGCCACCAGGATGTCGTCCAAGTACACAAATACGAAGGACAGACCCCTTAGGACTGAATCCATCAACCGCTGAAATGTTTGTGCTGCACCTTTAAGACCAAAAGGCATGCGCAAAAACTCAAAAAGGCCGAAAGGCGTGATAACAGCGGTCTTAGGGACATCCTCCACATGCACAGGAACCTGGTGGTACCCCCGTACTAAATCTACTTTAGAAAAAATGGAGGTCCCAGCCAGGTGCACTGAAAAATCCTGGATGTGGGGGATGGGATAACGATCGTTCTCTGTGATGTTATTAAGGCGGCGGAAATCCCCACATGGACGCCATTTGCCATCTGCCTTGGGCACCATGTGGAGGGGGGAGGCCCACGGACTGTTTGAGCGTTGCACGATGCCTAAACGCTCCATGTTAGCAAACTCTTCCTGTGCGATTGCTAGCTTAGTAGCATCGAGGCGGCGTGCACGTGCGAACACCGGGGGGCCCGTTGTGGGAATATAATGTTCGACCCCATGTTGTGTGTTTGTGTTTGCAAAATCAGGAACAGTCAGCGAGGGGAACTCAGACAATAAACGCTGAAACACATTACCCGAAGCTAAAAAGTTAGCATGCATTAAAGGCCCAGCTCCTCGCGTCTCACAAGGCAGTGACGAAAAAGACACAGCGTCGATCAAACGTCTGTTAGCTAAATCAACCAGGAGCCCGTGAGCACAAAGAAAATCAGCCCCTAAAATAGGGACCGAGCTAGCAGCTACCACAAAGTTCCACCGGAAGTCCCGTTCATGGAAACGCACAGTCACCAACCTTTCGCCAAACGTCTTGACGGGAGAGCCATTCGCCGCGGTTAGCTGCGGCCCGCAGCCTTCAGCCAACCTGTCGGAGCCAGTCGGGGGGACGAGGCTCTTCTGCGACCCCGAGTCCACCAGGAACCGCCTCCCCGACCTCGAGTCCTCGATGAAAAGCAGCCTTTCCTTCTCGCCAACGGCCGCGACTGCTAGCGGCTGCTGGCGGTCTCGTTTCCCTGCGGCTTGAAGCTGCACGGCGGGACGCACCGTCGTGCTTTGGCGCCAAAACGCGCGTGGTAGAAACAAAGAGCGGGACCTGCCCGCCTGCGGCTAGCGACTCCTGCTACCACCGCTGGCTCGTCCGGCGCTGTGTGCGTTGCTTGAAACTCGGGCGCTGCTGGAGATCCAGGGACCACCGCCTGTACCGCGAAGGTCCTCGCGGTTAGAATGATGCGGTCGGCTTCTTCGGCCAGCGAGCGGTAATCCTTCTCCTGCAGAAACGGGGAGTTGGCCAGGGCGGTTCGCACAGGAGCTGGAAGCTGGCGGAGGACGAGGTGGCGGAAGAGGAACTCGCAGTCGTCTGATCCCCGCAAGGACAACATGCTCTCCACGAGCTCGAGAGCTGTGCCGTCGCCCAAACCGGAGAAGGAAAATAGTTTCTCAGCGCGCTCCGCCTCTGAGAGTGTGTAGCGCCGCAGAAGAAGCTTCTTGAGGGCGTCGTACTTTCCTTGTGCAGGAGGGTTTTGTAGCAGGCTCATTACCCGCTGGGTTGTCAGCGGATCCAGCGAAGCAACCACATGGTGGTATTTGGTGTCGTCAACAGAAATCCCGCGAAGAGCAAACTGTGATTCGATGTGGGCGAACCACGACTGAGGCGCGTGCAGCCAGAAGTCCGGGATTTTAACGGCCACCGAAAAAGCGAGCGGGGCCGCCTGTGTAGGTTCCACAGCCGTGGACAGCAGTAGAGAGCTGGCTGAAGCGTCAGATGTCGACATATTCAGTTCACGAGGGTCACCAGTGTAGGAGGTGGTGAAGAGACGACACAGGAGACAGGCTGCAGAACTTCACTTTTAATCAACTCCTACTAAACTGGCGGGAAGCACCCAACACCGCCTTATATATCCCATACAGCATCCGGTCCTCTGGACCTTTCACAATAAAACATCCTGTAATGCCTTCGGTCCACTGGGTGTGAGTAGAGCCCCCTAGTGGTCCACCACAACATTTTAGTTCAATTTTTAGCGTATTAGCGATCGCTCCCAACGAGCAGCCGGCAGACGGAAAATGAGCAGACCGCTGGCGAAGGGATCATCTGCGGGCGTGAGCTGCTGGGAACTGCTGGCTTTTGAGGTCCGTGGGTCCGGTCAGAGGTTGCCTCATACGGATAAATTAACTGGAAACACTCGGTGAACTTTGTGTGTGTCTGGACTGGAGCAACGATCGCTCCCAAAAGCATTGCATGCAACGAGCGGACCTAAAAGGGCGGAGGAGGAAGAGCTATCATTAGCCTCGGAGGGCTAATATCTAAAAGGAGTAGCTCATGGCGGCGCGCGCAGACGGCTTTCGGTAAGTTATCTTAAAGGGGACCACACTTGCAAAATTCACTTTTTAATGTTTTTTTTTACTCAACTTTGGGTATTTACTTCATAAAAAAACAGTCCTTGTGCCAAAAAAATGCACCCAATGGTTTATTTACTCTAAGTAGATTTATTTTACTGTGATAAGATACGTTTCGTTTTAAAATACTCTCGCATGTGACGTCACAAGCGAGAGGACAACCCACCACAACCTGAGTCCAGCCCCTCACCTAGCAACCCCTGGTTAGGCTCAACCCACTTCTGTATTAAACACATGACTGTTGTTTTTCATGATTTCATCTCATCTTTTGTTTATATGTTCTTAATTTCATGTGTACAGCACTTTGTTGCAGCTGTGTTTTTTTAAATGGCTTTATAAATAAAGTATAATTGTTATTTTTATGTTTTAGTTCAATTTTTAGTGTATTTGCGATCGCTCCCAACGCGCAGCCGGTAAAAATTAAACGAGCAGACCCTTGGCGTAGGGACCGGTGGCAACGGGACCCCTCCTCTGGCGGGTGAAGCGAAGCTTCAACTGTACAGCCTCGTTGCAACCTCACAGCAGCCTCGCAGCAGTGA
The DNA here is from genome assembly GCA_038048925.1 of Garcialebias charrua. Classification (NCBI taxonomy): domain Eukaryota; kingdom Metazoa; phylum Chordata; class Actinopteri; order Cyprinodontiformes; family Rivulidae; genus Garcialebias; species Garcialebias charrua. The sequence continues at coordinate 46,375 of JBBPBX010002420.1, forward strand.
GGACCTTCTCCTTACGGATTAATTTACGGGAGACACTTGGTGAACTTTGTGTGTGTCTTGACTGGAACAGCGATAACTCCCAAAATCGCCGCGTGCAACGAGCGGAGCTGGCGAACACCGGAAGAGGAACAAGCTAACATTAGCTTCGGATTCGGGTGGTCTAATGCTAAAAGGAGCAGCAAATTGCGGCGCGCTCAGACGGGTTTCGGTAAGTTATCTTAAGCTAGCACTAACAGTAAGTCAAATGAGTAATAAAAAAAGAGCTAATTTTAAAACAACAACACATTACAGATACTGGCTGTTACAGAGGGCGTAAACAGATCGTTGAAGGGCGTGGACTTCAGAACTTGTATCAGAAACCGGTCGTTCAAAACGAAAGTTAAAAATGGCAGAATTAAAAAGGGTATAATTGATTATCTAAGAATTATTTTGTGTATTAAAATGAATTAATATTGTCAAGATAGCACACAGACATAACATAAAAATTTTAAAGACCTACATGTGGTCCCCTTTAACACTAGGATGACTGAATTTTCAAGATCCTGAGGACAAACCCCCTCCTTCTCCTGAACAATCATTGGACCATTAACTGCCTTTTGTTATAAATATGTGTGCACTCAACTCAGACACCCCCACCACACCAGACTGCACAGACTGCATTCCAATGTTTCCACCAGGTAAGTAAGACTCTGCTTGCACTTCCCCCCTTAGTCAGAAGAGAGGCCCTGACCTGAATTCACACATAACGGACCCTGAATTTATCTCACAGTTGAGCATTTTGGGACATCCACTAAACGGAAAGCTTTGTCTGTTCCAGAACAATTTTATGCATAAAATTGTCTTATTCTGCTGTGCTGATTATCCTGTAACCCTGATGGTCTGTCAAATAAATTATTTTGCTTACAAGTAATGTCTCTCCTTGTCCTTGGCACATGTATATACGGTACGTGCCGGCACATGTAGGTGGCCCATTGCTGTGTTCTACAACATGCTTGACCTATTGTTGTCCGTCACCTGACGGACCGACACTGGTCACATGACATGAGGTCAACTGACAAAATGACATAGGTCATACAACATGAAGTCAACTGACGGACCGACACAGGTCACACAGCATGAGGTCAACTGACGTACCGACACAGGTCACATGACCTGAGGTCAAGTGACGGACCAACATAGGTCACACGACATGAAGTCAACTGACGGACCGACACAGGTCACACGGCATGAGGTCAACTGACGTACTGACACAGGTCACATGACCTGAGGTCAACTGACGGACTGACACAGGTCACATGACCCGAGGTCAACTGACGGACCGACACAGGTCACATGACCTGAGGTCAACTGACGGACCGACATAGGTCACACGACATGAAGTCAACTGATGGACCGACACAGGTCACATGACCTGAGGTCAACTGACGGACCGACACAGGTCACATGACCCGAGGTCAACTGACGGACCGACACAGGTCACATGACCCGAGGTCAACTGACGGACCGACACAGGTCACATGACCTGAGGTCAACTGACGGACCGACATAGGTCACACGACATGAAGTCAACTGATGGACCGACACAGGTCACATGACCTGAGGTCAACTGACGGACCGACACAGGTCACATGACCCGAGGTCAACTGACGGACCGACACAGGTCACATGACCTGAGGTCAACTGACGGACCGACATAGGTCACACGACATGAAGTCAACTGATGGACCGACACAGGTCACATGACCTGAGGTCAACTGACGGACCGACACAGGTCACATGACCCGAGGTCAACTGACGGACCGACACAGGTCACATGACCTGAGGTCAACTGACGGACCGACATAGGTCACACGACATGAAGTCAACTGATGGACCGACACAGGTCACACGACATGAGGTCAACTGACGGACCGACATAGGTCACATGACCCGAGGTCAACTGACGGACCAACACAGGTCACATGACCTGAGGTCAACTGACGGACCGACATAGGTCACACGACATGAAGTCAACTGATGGACCGACACAGGTCACACGACATGAGGTCAACTGACGGACCGACACAGGTCACATGACATGAGGTCAACTGACGGACCGACACAGGTCACATGACCTGAGGTCAACTGACACACCGGTATAATGGACCAGATTGCACATTTATATACGGTGCGGCCCATTGTCGTGTTCTACATCATGCTTGACCTGGCAGCGATAAATGCTTATGTGTTATACAAGGCTTGCACTGGGTCCAAGGATTTTGGACTGAGGGGTAAGGGGTGGAGGGGTGTAGGTGTACAATTAATGGGTCTTTAGTAGGGTCATTAGCATTTGAATCGACATTATATAGCCCACTGAAAGGGACCGGGGGATTTAGAAGACAAGTTCACTTGCGCAAAAAAGCGCAGCCTTAGTCAAAGTAGTGTTGCTAGCACTAACAGTAAGTCAAATGAGTGATAAAAAGAGCTAATTTTAAAACAACAACAGATAAGAGATACTGGTTGTTACAGAGGGCGGAGTTAATGTAAACAGATTTTTGAAGGACGTGGCCTTTAGAGCTCATTATCATAAACAGCCTGTTCAGAACGGAAATGGGAAAAGGCAGAACTAAAAAGGGGATATTTCATTATCTAAGAATTATTTTGTGCATTAAATTAAATGAACATGGTCTGGATAGCCCACAGACATACCATAAAAATGTATAAAACCAATATGTGGTCTCCTTTAAAGTTTATGTAACAAAGTCAGATCACGTCCTGTGGACGGATACCAAAAAAAAAAAAAAAAAAAAAAACTTGCTGAAACGATTTATCTTTAATCCAAAAACCTTAATCAGTCTGAGGAGCTACAGTAAACTCAGTCTTAAAACTGGAGGTTATGCACCATAACCAATGTTCCCTGAAGGAAGGGAACAAGGTGCAACATATGATATGGGAATTACGCCCCCGCACAGTTCACTTGAAGTATTACAATCACGCCTTTTAAGGCAAGTGGGCGTCAGCGTCACCAGGGGGCCCCACCCCCTGGTATAAAAGACGTTGACGCCTCACGTTCGGTTCGGTCTCAACATGCACTTCACCGAGCTTGGGCGTTGGAGGGGCAAACATGTGTTGCACCTTAACTTCCTTCAGGGAACATTGGTTATGGTACATAACCTCCAGTTCCCTTATCAGTCAGTCTACTGCAGTGCAACATATGATATGGGAACATACTACAAGCCCTGGAAATGCATGCTTTTGCAAACTTTAGCCACAATCAGTCAGGCGTTAACACGTTTAATTCCCCTTAGTGGAGAGTACAGCTTGTGTGACGTCACTAGTTGTAATGTCCAGACTGTAGTGTTTAATAAACATGTTTGGAGATGCCCAATTAGCAGCTGTGCAGATGTCAGCTATTGAAACACCTCTGAACAGGGCCTAGGAAGTGGCTAGGCCTCGAGTTGAGTGAGCATGTACCCCACTGGGTACCTGCTGACCTTTGCTACTGTATGCTCTAGAAATGGCTTCTGTCACCCAGTGGGAGAGGCGCTGTTTAGATAAGGCTCTGCCTGCAACATGCTTAGCAAAGCATATAAACAGCTGGTTTGTTTTGCGCCATCTGCTGGTTCTCTCCTTATAAGTGCTCAGGGTCCGCACAGGGCAGAGCGCCTTTAAACGCCTCTGTTCTGCATTCAGAACAGGAAGAGGAGGAAAAGCAGACAGTTCAAAGCCCATACTTTTGTACGGTAGTTTAAAGTTGGGACTTTTGGCACATATACGGGGTTTGGACGCAGGTTGACCTTTAACCCATCCTGAGCAAACTGAGTGCACAGGTGATGTACTGACAGTGCGTATAGGTCACCCACATGCCTCGCCGAGCACAGAGCTAAGAGCAGGGTGGTCTTGTAAGACAACAGGTCAGTCTTAATGCTCTGTAGTAGCTCAAATAGGGGCTCACAGAGGGCGTCCAGCACAAGTGACAGGTCCCACTGTGGGGCTAAAACTTTGCTCGGAGGTCTTTTTCTCAGCATGCCCTTCATGAACCGGATCATGAGAGGGTGGGTACCGGGTGATTTGCCCTCCCATCCTTCATGGCATGCTGAAACAGCGGATAAAAAGACCTTAATAGTAGAAAAGGAGTGGCCCTTCTCCAGCAGGTCCTGTAGAAAAGTGAGAAGCTGTGCTATATTACAGGAATATGGGGTAATATTCCTCTCTAGACACCAGATCTCAAAAACACACCATTTACGTGCATAAAGTGTTGACTCTGCACGAGCACCCTGTATTGTGTTTTGTAAGGCTTAAGAGTGTCTTCATTGGGTTTATCTCACACAATGTTAAAATGAATAGTTTGGGTGCAAAAGTTCCATTATACAGAGTCAAATACCTGAACAGTATCGGATCGGGAAAGTATCGGCATTGGTCGATACTGAGTTAATAAGTATCGGTATCGGATCGGAAGTGAGAAATGTGGATCGGTGCATCCCTACCATTTACATGTATAAAGTGTTGACTCTGCACGAGCACCCTGTATTGTGTTTTTCACATTACTGGGTAGGCCAAAGGTTAACAGCCGGTTCATTTCATGGGCCAGGCCCATAGTGCCCAGAGGCCCGGGCGAGGGTGCCACACCTACCCGTGGGCCTGCGTCAGGAGGTCTCTGTGTACAGGCAGCTGCCATGGTGTTCCTGCTAAAAGTGAAATCACTTCTGCAAACCAGGCCTCCTATGGCCACCTTGGGCCACTAGAATCATTGAGAGAGCCCCCTTGCACACACGCTCCAGTGTCTCTTGAATTAACACAATTCTCTTGTTTATCTTGTGTGGTTTTTATTAAGGTAACAGGGGTTTAAAATCCCCATCAGGTGCAGAAACAGCTCTGGATCTGGATGACTTCTGCTTTCTCTCTCGCACCGCGGAAGAGGTTCTGGGTTGACCCATCTGACATGGGACAAACCTGTGCTTTGACCAAGCCTGGCCTGCCTGAGGAGCACGTCCATGTTGCTCTGAGGCAGGTTTTGGCCGTTGCTCAACCTCGAGCGTTGGCCTCTTCTGAGCTGGGCGTCGTTTGAGAGAGTGGTGGGACTACTGTGAGCTTCTTTGGCTACTCAAGTCTCTGGCTTGCGAGAAATGTTTTCTAGGCATGCCCTCACGTAGGGCCTCCTCTTCTTTTCTCCTCTGATCACATCTGCTCTGGATCCTCTCCAGGGCACTGCCGACCAGGCCTGATAGCTCTATGGCATGGTGGAGGAACGAGGAACGCTGGCTCTCAGGGAGATCAGTCAAAGTTAGCCATAAATTGCGTTTTGCAATCACAGTTTCAGCCATACACTTCCCTTGGGCGATGGCTGCTGTACCGGTGAGGTGGAGGATGAAGTCTGTTGCTCTGTGTACTTCGTCCAAGATCTCAGCCACCTTTTTCTTTGAAGTGGTCTGCTGTAGCTCCTGTAGCTTCTCGGCCTGATAAGCCTAAAGCATGGAGACGGTGCTGAGGGCACGAGCCGCGAGGCCTTGAGCGCGGTAGCTCTTTTTAAGTTGAAAAGCTGACACACGGCATGGCTTGCTGGGCAGTGGGGGCTTCGAGCCCGATGTCTTGGGGCCAAGTGTACGCCAAAGTCTCCTCCATCTGAGGGATGTGGGTCAGGCCCGCTGACTCAATGCCCTTGATGTCCAGGTATTGGGAGAGTGGCAATGTCAAGGGCGCTCTCGGTTCTGTCCATGAGCGAGTAAGCTCTGTCAAAAAGTCAGGAAAGACAGGCATCCTGTGTCTCACATCGGCCTGTTGCTTGGCAAAGAAGTAGTTCCCCGCTAACCTTGTTTACTGTTGTCGAGGTGGGGGTTCTGGCCAAGTTACCTTCAGCGCCTCTGCAGCTCTACGGCACAGCTCGAACAAAGCAGGAGTGGACCCATCCGACTCCGCTTGTACTGCCGCGATTCCCTGGGAGAAGTCCTCAACGTCTCCCTCCTCTTCGTTGTCCACCTCGTCATCCAACAGCTCACGGAAGGCTGTAAGTGACAGCTCGTCCGCTTGCAGCATGTCTCTCGTGTCAAAGTTGGTCCTCGTGTCCCCGTCGGGATTGTGAAGATCCATTATGTCACCCTAGCTTAACGCTACGTTGTCCTCCATCTCATCCACTTCCAGCTCCGCTGTAGGCGTGAGAGACTCTGAGAGGAGCGGGTCCCTTTCCGTAGTATAACTGCCCATGGCCTTGGCCTCGAAGTCCACGCGTCTCAGTCGAACAGTCTCGTACAACTGGCTGCAGTGAGAACACGACTCAGGGGATTCCAAAGCTGTCTTTGCATGGACCATTCCCAGGCATATCGGCAGGCATTGTGAGAGTCCGAGGACAAAATGAAGTAGCCACATGCGCTGGGTTAAGGCCGAGAGCCAAGGATCGCTGGTCTGCTGGCCTTGTTGGAGTTCTTTGATTTCCTTTTGCCTTTCTCAGAAGCCATGGTCGAGAAAAGGTGTCGAGTGGAAGCCAGTTAGCGATAGCTAAACAGGGTTCTAAGAATTCTTCTCGCTATGCTGTTCGTGTGGGCTAGCCGTTAGCTCCGTTAGCTAACAGGTAGGAGAGTGGCGTAGTTAGCGTCCTGCTAAACTGGGCAACAAAACAGCAGAGATGGACATTTAGCCGATGCTAAAAACATTGACGACACTTAGTTAGCGGTTGCTAAACAAAGTGCTTGCAGGGAAGTCTTCAGTGACGCCCTCGGTAGGGAGCGCGCTCACCTCCTGGTCGGGTGGTTCAGTCACTCGAGAAGGTGTCTTGCGAAGTTCAGGTGTGAAGCGAGATGAAGTGCAAATAGAGACCGAACATGAGGCGTCACCGTCTTTTATACCAGGGGGACAGGGCCGCCTGGTGACGTTGACGCTCACTTGCCTTAAAATGCGTGATTGTAATGCTTCAGGTGAACCGCGCGGCGGCGCAATTCCCATATCATATGTTGCACCACAGTGGACTGACTGATAAGGGAACTAGCCCCTTATCATCTGTTGATGGATGTATCAATTCTCTTGATAGTATCACTCACTCATCTGGCTTGCCACCACAATTATTTGTTGACTTTGCTCCTCTGTCAGATAAATATAAGATGCTAAATTGTTTCAGCAAACATTTTGTAGTCTCCGGTTTCTTGTTTAATGCAGTTCCCTTTCAGTTTGGTCTCTCAGTGCAACATACTTGCTATGGGAATTGTGCCTTGCACGATTACCTGAAGGAATACATTCACACCTTTTATGGCAGAGGGCGTCACCCCGCGCCAGAAGTACCGCCTTCTAGGTAATTAAGCGACTGACGCCCCTCCAACTTTCTCTTTTTGCCCTTCACCTCGCAAACACCTAAACTACCTCTCTTCACGGGACTTCTCTGCTGCTCCATTGCTCAACCTGAGGTGAGCTCGCTCCCTGTACAAAGCACACAGAGAGTTTTTCCCTGCATACTGCTGGACTAGCGAAAGCTAGTCCAGCACATTTCTATAACCTTGAGGTTTTTTCTTCTCCTCTCTCTACAGGTTGCTTCGCTCGAAGGCGTTATAACTGCGCCACAACCGCGACCCCGGCTAACATCCTAGCGGGCTAGCCAACGAAAGCAACACAATGGAGGAGACACTCGAACAAAGAAGAAAAAGGATTTTGGAAGGTCTCGCTCGCCATATCTGGGACATGCCTCCGGAGAAAGGAAAGCGACAGACAAAACTTCAAAGGAAAACCAGCGGGACGGCGAGCCCAACTTCACGCGCCTGTCCCAGTGGCTTTGGATTTTCCCTCGCAGCAACGGACACCAATGAGGCCTGTCCAGTCTGCCTGGGTATATTTCATGCAAGACAAGCTCTGGAAGCGCCAGATTATTGTCCACATTGCAGCCAGATGCTGGATGCGGTGCTACGGCACCGGGTGGACCTCGTGGCTAATGCCATGGGAGGTTCAGTTGGTCCACAGGACCCAGACACCACGGAGACCCTCACTCCGACCCAGGAGCTCGAACACATGGCTCTACACGACAGCACGCGCGTCGAATGAGGCGACAACCCTGACTCGCTTGCTCCCATGGGGGACCTATCCGTCGAGTTCGACACCAGGGGCATGATTAATGAAGACGAGATCTCCATCTCAGCCTCGGGCGAATTTTCAGCGGAGGAACCAGAACTCAAAATCGAGGATCCGGGAGAGGACCTCTCCAGGATCCCGGTACCTGTGCTCCCTAAAATGGACTTCTCCATCCCTGCCCTGTTTGACTTGTGCCACAGAGCAGCAGACGTGCTGAACATCCCTTGGTCGGAACCTCCACCTCGCCAACAGGTCACGAGGCTGGCGGGGAACTATTTTTATTCAAAACAGCAGGCGGCAACGAGGCAAAGGATGCCCGTGTTCCCGGACTCCCTCACGGAACTAACCCACACCTGGCCTTAGCCACGAGCACCCATGCTCCTTACTCTCTCACAATTCCTCGACGTGGAAGGCATGGATCAGGTGGGAATAGCCAACGCGCCTCAGATTGAGGACACGCTGGCGTCCCACCTAGCTCCCAAGTCATCAGGAACAAAACCGACTCTCCCCAGCAAAGCCTATAGAGCTTCAGCGTCGCTTCTCGAGAAGTGCTACAGAGCTCAAGGACTCGCGGCACGTGCCATGAACGCGTCCGCGATAATGCCCTCTTACCTCGCAGAAAAACTCCAACAACTGCAGGAAATCTCGGATAAGCAAGGTACTGCCGACTTACTGGATGAAGCCCGCAGAGCGACAGACATCGTTCTCCGTATGATGGGGACAGCTGCTGTGGCTCAAGGCAAAGGTATGGCGGAAGTGGTCATCGCAATCCGCCACCTGTGGATGATGCTGATGGATTTACCAGAGGGACAAAAGGTGCCTTTTCTTCACCACTCGATAGAGGCGGAGGGACATTTTGGCCAGACTTTGGAACGAATCCAGACCAAGCTGGACCAAAGGTGCAGGCAGGCTGAAGCTCTCAGGTTGGGCATTCCTCGTATGAGTTTCCCCCCCCTCCAGAGAGTCTGCTGGAGGCAGACCTGCACAGCCGTGACACCGCTCGACGACGAGTGCGCCACCGCAGAAGCGGACAGCATACAAGGAAGAACCTCGGCAAAGACGCCCGCCGAGCCTACCTCGCTCCGAGCACGCATGGAGCAAAAATAGGTTCATTCCATGCCAATCGTGCAGCCATAGGGCCTCCTTGGCGAGCCGGAACACTCGTCAAAATCGTGCCTGACAAACCAGGTCCACGTTTACATTTCATACGACCTCCCGCCTACGCGGTAACGGGAATGTTCGCACCTTGTTCAGACTTTATTTGTAGCAAAGTACAAATGGCTGATAATTCTGTTGCACAAACCATGGTCTCCCTACTGTAAGTGACATCAAATCATGTAGGTCGTTGCACGTAAGCACAAATAAAACTCATAAAACAGCACGTCCCTGTTTTATTGACATTAAAAAAAACACCAACACAAATAATGTCAACAGTAAGGGCCTCTCTGGCCTGTCAGCCGTTATAAATTGGGGGGGGGGCACATCCCCCTCTCTCACAACTCATGGGGTGCCAGCCTATTCAATAAGACAGACCCAGAGGCGTCTGCGAATTGGCCCTCCACCTTTCGCGAAGACAGGTGGGAGAGGGCACGTGTTCCAGCCACCGCCCCATTGTGAACAAGGGGCCGGCTAATGCACTAACCAGATGAACACGTGACATGTTTACACCACAGGAGAACTCGTCGGATACCCCAAGGCAGACACAATTTTCACAACCGCAAAACAATGGCTGTGATCACGTTACTGTGTGTAAAAGGATCGCGTCGAACCAGAATTTTCCTCCTGATTTTGAAAGGAAACTGGGCTTCTTATCAACAAATCATCTTAAGTCTGACGGTCACAAAGGACCATCTCCACTTTCACACGTTGCAGCTACCCCTTTATTATTCATAAAGTACATGCAACGCTCGAGCATGTCGAGGAGAGTGAGTTTATTATGGATTCAAAACCAACAAAAACTAATCAGTACAGGAGAACTTATGAAATGTAATGTAAAAATATGTTAAAAACAGTTGTCGAGGCAGAAACATGTCTGGACTTGCCCGGACTTGTCTAGTATGCAACATCTGTAGAAGGCCCTGTAGAAGCAACACTCAGGCTCACACACACACACATAAACACACACACAGACGCACGCTCACACAATACGTGTAGAGCAGACCTGGGCATTGTAAGGCCCCAGGGCCACATGCGGCCCTTTGGTTGACTCTGACCGGCCCCCGTAAGGGGAGTTACAACAAAAACATAGTTTCTAATTTTACCTCATTTGTGGACTGCATTGCTTTAATTTTGATGTCTTTTTAAAATTCACGTACAAAATGATGCAATATGTAAATCAAGACATGCGCAATGTGCATGATTGAATTGTTGTCAAGTCACAAGACAACGTTAGCCCTCAAAAATGTCCACTCATGCTTTTTATTTTGTTGATTAATCATAACTAATACTTTTACCAGTTTGTCTAAACAATGATATTTACTGCTTTTAATAAAGAAATACTATTAATATGCAGTATTGAATTATGTCATTTCGTCCAGCCCCTCACAATATTTTCTATTTCTCATGCGGCCCCATGGAAAAAATAATTGCCCACCCCTGGTGTAGAGGAAGTGCAGAGTGAGAGCTGCAAGGAGCAGAAAAGAATAGTTGTTTTAACCTTAAGAACTTATAACAAAATAGTCAACTTATAACTATGGTTAAAATATAAAGTAAGGATGTCTTAAAATCTAGATAGTTGATGCTACAGTTATAATGTTAAAATAAATAAAGGGAAGTTTTAACTATGACTTAAAGTTTACCGTTAACAGATTGTGAAAGAGAGGCAGGAAGCCAGAGTGAGTCACAATGAGCAGACATACATTCACGCACTAAAAATTTTGAGCTGAAGCACAGAGCAGAAGGGAAAAAACAACTGCAGAAAAATACTTGGTTTAACTTGATACATGGTTTTAACTAATATGATCATTAAGAGATATGATTTTAACCAATATAATCATTTGATATGTGATTTTATTATAATCAGTTTTAATAATTTTAATGGTTTGTGTTACTATGTTTAAAGGTGGTTTATGACAAAAGTAATCTCTTGCAACACACGTGCTGAAAAGTATAACTTGTGATCTCTTACTGGAAAAGAGTGGTGAAACTAACTGACCAGAATTGTGTCATCCATCTGCCTTGGTGTCTCATCCAGCCTCGAGCAAAGAGCAAATTCATTTCCTAATAAGGGAACATGTAGCTTCAAGCAGAAATAGAACAGGAGCTGCAGTTTGCCTGGAGATTAACAAAACCTGTAGACATAGCCAATCAGAGACCTGCTATTTCCCCCTCCTTCTTTCCAGAAGGTGGGGGCCAGATTGTATATTACCGCCCTGTTTTAGACAGGACGGGGCTGTCATGATGCTGTCAGGAAGCTGTCCAAGAGCTTTCGAGTAGCTGTTAAGTTAGAGCAGAGCTGCTCCACTGAAGACCAAGGCGTGGTCCAGATCGACTTCGTGCTGACCGAGGATCAAGTGTCCTGTGGAGATTTCTCTTCTTCTTTTTCTTAAGCTCTGAGGAAGGACTGAAGATTTTTTTACCCAGACAGCCAGGACGAGCCAAACTCGTTCCTTAAGATCAGACCGGTAGGGAGTCAGAGGCGAGCTTCAGTCCTCGGGGACTGAAGGAACTGCTCCAGACTTTGCTTATGGGTCTCCAGAGATCCATGAATGAAAAGTAATGTCTGAGAGACGTCTCTCTGGACCTGGTTTTCAGCAAGATTTAATTCAAATTAGGCTAATTGCGGACAGAGTAGTAACTAACAGGGAATTTAATTATTTTAGTGACTTATTTGCTCGAGGTTGACGGAGGATACTAAGGGCTTTGGGGAGATACATCCACTGGGTAAGATTTTAATTAAAACTCTAATCCCTAACCCATAAGGTTGGGTGAGAAGATTTTAAGTAAAACTCTAAACCCTGATCCATAAAGGTCAGGTGAGACGTGTGATTGCAACAGATTGCTCTAACTCTGATCCCTAAGATCAGATGAGAAGTTCACCTGTGATTAAGCGCTCTAATTCTCGTCTGTAAGACTGGACAGGTACTGTGAGTGTTAACTATGTGACATCATTGAGAAGATTCTCCAACCCTCTCCAGCCTAGACTCCAGAAAATAACCTTTCTCAAGGACTCCATGCAGATCGAGCAGCTTAACATCAAGTCTGAAGATTGTTTGGTGAATTAATACTTTTTCTTTACCTATAATCATAATAATTAATTGTACTGTTATGCTGTAATGCTGATCTTTCCATGCAAACTAGTAATTAAAGCAAACAAAATGTAAAATTCTTGACTTTTATTCATCACCCACTTGTCCATGGAAATGTAAGTTTGGTTCACAAAGATAACATCAAATATTATGAGGTTTTTAAGGGTTAAACATTAGCACCAAGGTAATATTAAAACAATACCCCAGGGTCCAATCTCCTGGATTCTAAAATTAGCTGGATCGGTAACAATCACAAGCTTAAACAAGGGGGAAGCCTCCGTTAACATGAGTTGCCTTATACTAACCTCTCCGGTCCCCGGATGCTAAGGTTGACAGAGGTGTAAGGTGTGAAAAGGGGTGTGGCTTGTGGACGCTAGGAGGTTAATTATCCAGATGAATTCTCCCATTAACAACCTTTAGTCAGAGCAGTCCCAACATAGTTACAGGTAATACCCAAACTCGGGGACCGGTTCAATAGACCCTGTTAGTAGGTAGGCTACAGTGAGGGCGTGTCACGCACCTTGTGATTACCTCACTGAATTCAGATAAGCAAACATGGCACCCCAGATGGGACACTCTTTATGAATAAAGACTCCCAAGAGACAAGGCGTGCGTCAAAGGACTGACAAGCACCAGAAGAACGACTCCTCTTAGAGTAGAGAAGTTGTAGGTGGCTGGTCTAAGCTATCAGCTAAGTGCCCCTTAATTCCACAGCAGTGGACGGGGTAAAAATGGCTTATTCGTGATCTGCTGCCCACAGGTCAGGAGTAAGATTAGCAGCAGGTCTGTATTCATCCCAGGTACAGGGACATAAAGTCAGTCGGCTTTGAAAACAGACAAACTCGAGACGGCAAAAAAACAAAAAATGGCCAAAGGAGCGGCACCAACAGGACTGGGGGACCAGTCCACAGAAAACGATCCAACTGGACCAAAATCTGCACCGGCGGCAACAACAAAGACAAATGATCCGTCCAAAACGGACGATCCAAACCGACAAGAATCGGACATAGTAGGTGAGCCAAAAAATGAGATTCCGATAGAAATAATTCCGTACGGCCAGGGGTTCCATACTTGGCATTCCAATCTTCAAATTAGATACAGAAGAGGTCACATAAAAGTAGATGATACAGCGTTAGAGACCTGCCTTGCTAAGGAAATAGCAGACAATAATATCTTCTGTAGTCCTGGGTTAGTAGAAGGCCATCAGATAGTGGTAATGAAAGACCCAGGCCAGATGACACATAAAGCTGACCCTAGGAAATGGCTAAAATGGTGGGTACAGCAGCTTGAGGCACCTTATGGCCTAAACATAATAATGTTACACAGTCCCTCGGCCGAGTATGACCCTCTCGTAAAGAGGGTGGCTAAGACATCAGGGATAGCACATTCTACCGTAACTCCTGATGCAAAAGCAATCAAAACACCACAGTACGAGGAGGAGTTGACTAGAATGAAGGCATACAAAGTAAAAAGGAAACAAACACCTAGGATGGAACCTGAAAATGATTCCGTAACAGGATCTCCTGAAACTAAGGACGACGAACTCGGGAAAAAGAAAATAAAACGAACAGATCCCGAACCAGATAAGAAAACACCAGAAGGGCTGAGGTTCACGATTCTCCCATACGGCCATGGCTTTAAAACATGGCACCGGGACGTTCAGGTGATATTTTGGGAAAATAACCCAAACGTCGAGGAAGAGACCCTATAACAAAGCCTGGTGAAATAACTAAGGGCAAACAAAGAATTCTACTGCTTACCTGACAAGCACGGCACCCAAATCCATCCATCCATCTTCTTCCGCTTATCCGGGGTCGGGTCGCGGGGGTAGCAGCCTAAGTAGGGAGGCCCAGACTTCCCTCTCCCCAGCCACTTGGAGCAGCTCCTCTGGGGGAATCCCAAGGCGTTCCCAGGCCAGCCGAGAAACATAGTCCCTCCAGCGCGTCCTGGGTCTTCCTCTGGGTCTCCTCCCGGTGGGACATGCCCGGAACACCTCACCAGGGAGGCGTCCAGGAGGCATCCTAACCAGATGCCCGAGCCACCTCAACTGGCTCCTCTCGATGTGGAGAAGCAACACCCAAATAATAGTACCGGCACCCAAATAATAGTAGTAAAAGACCCGGCCAAGACAACAAGCAGGTGCGATATTAAAGCGTGGCTACAATGGTGTGTAAAACAGATTGGGGAAAACAGAAGTGGGACTATAGTCTCCATACTCAGTCCATCAGCTGAATATGACCCTCTAGTAAAAAGGGTATCCAAAGAAACCGGGTTAGACGGATACTTAATAGACCTAAATGTTAAAGCAACCCCGATGAGTAAAGAGTATAAAAAAGAAATAAATAAATTAAGACAATACCGGCAAAAAAGGTATGGGGTAACACGTATCCCGGAGCATGGATCAAACTCCGAAATAAGCACGTAGGAAGAGTCAGGTGGAGAATCTGACTCAGGAAAGGAGCCTGTTGCTACTAAGGGAACAAAGTCTAAAAGAAAAGAAAAGGATCTAGGCGTTGAAGTCCTTCTGTATGGCCGAGGTTATGAAACCTGGGATCCATGCGTACAGGAGACGTTTAAACGAAATAACCCTGGCACAGATGAAAAAGACTTGCGGAGAAACCTACACAAACAAATGTACAAATTAGGCGTGTTACCTGCACCCGTGTTGAACGCAATAGTCAAATGGTGGTGTGGGCTAGGGGTTGAACGAGTACATAATTTTTAACCTCGACATTAACATAAAAAAACTCGAGCGACGCTCGAGTAGCCGATGACGTCACAGTGTCTTAAGAAGCAAAATAAATAAATAAACATGAATGCATAAAAACGTCTTTACAAAAAGAAAAAAAAAGACCAACAAAACATTGGGAGCATATATTATGCTCCTATCATTTATCATACTGCAGATAAGTCACAGGAAAAACAAAACTATTAGTTATTATTATTAATTTTAAAAGTGAAAGTATAGCGCTGAAAAACGAAACTTAAAAAACAAATTGGCCACAGCCACACCGCACCACCGCCTGCAGTGCTGTGCAATTTAGGTTTACTTTTAGAGATTGTGTTTATAGATTTTTAATAGCTCTAGAGAGATGAATATTTGTTTCTTTTTGTTTGTGAAACGAGAGAGAGGACGCCGTTTCGGACGTGTTATATATGGGACCTGCATTGCAACACTGCCCTCTGCTGTCACAATCTACTACGGAAAGTCAACAGGATGTTTCAGCTTAATTTATAAAATTATAAACTGTTTTACCTTTTTGACAAGACTGGACCAGCTCCATACATCCGTGCGCACAAAGGAATACATTTTGTAGCGTCTACTAAAAGCTAAAAGCTACCCTGCGCTCTGTTTTTATCACGTGATGTGACGTACAGACCTTACTGCGACGTGATGACGTCACTACGGGTAGTCGAGGTGGACAAAAAAGCCTCGAAAGAAGTCAAAGCACTCGATCTGTCGAAAACTCGGTTTTTCTGTTAAAGCACTAGTGTGGGCACACCCGGACGGAATAAGAATGAAGGATGAGGTCAAGAAGTGGCTAGCTTGGTGGACCCGAAAAATTGAACTACTAACCACGAGGGAGGTGTTAGCAATAATCAGCCCATCAGAGGACTATGATCCATTAGTGAAAATGGTGGCCATGGAAATGGATGTAGGCTGGGACACTAGGGGCACCACGGTGACAGCTGCCTCTAGATATAAGGAGTATAATGAAGAACTAGCGAAACTGGGGCGGTAAAAAACAAATGATAGCAGATCGGAAAAAAGTAATACCAAAAGAGCGAGGCAGTAGTGGACTGGGCGGAACGCCTATAATTCCGGCCTCACGCGTGGGTCCCAGTTCATGGAATCCCACGGGGAACTTAAGAAATTATAGAGAAACCCTTAATTATGGTACTGACTCAGAATCAAGTGACATGGGAGATGAAGGGAACCACCGATCTCCTGCCACCAGCACCGAAAGAAAGAAAAGAGCAAGGAAAGAAGACGGAGACTAAAATTCCGGTGAGTCAGATGACAGCACCACTAAGGGATTTAAAATCATGGCCCGAGTCCTAGAAGGACAACTGGCCGAACACTTGAACGTAAAACCCGTAACAAAAGCGGACATGCAGAACCCAAAAGGGCAGTTAAATCCCCAGCATGAAACTAAACAACCCCTAGCAGGTTCTTCACGAACATTGGGAGAAGCTCACAAGAAACATAGCTCTAAGATAAAACATCTTGAATCAAACTCTGAACTCCCTCCTGGATCAGGTAGGGTGAGACAACTTTCTCAGAATTCCTCAAAGGGGAACTTGAGCGAACCCCGAAAGCAAAACGAAGGAGCGAACTTCCTCCCAAGCAACCCAAAGAAACAATCCAATTCTCAAAACCCCTCGGACCAGTGCCTAATGAGGCTCTGGGGCCTCATGTACAAAGACTTGCGTAGATTTCTTACTGAAAAGTGACGTACGGACAAATCCAGAAAAGTGTCCACGCACAAAAAAATCCAGATTTATCAAACTGTGCGTACACCGGAATCCACGCACATTCCTTATGTACAACACAATCAACGTGGAATTCAGCGCACATGAGAGAGTGGCCGACTCCGCCCTTGACACGCCTCCGTATGAATATGCAAAGTCATTCAAATATGCCATGCACGACAGGAATGTCGTCTCTGCTCCATTGCAAATCATGTCGGAACGTAGAAAAAAGAGGAACTTCACGGACTGTGAACAGGAATCACTTCTGAGTGAGGCAGAGAAGCACGGAAAAAGACTTCATTCGGCACGCACAGTGCAAAACAAACCATCCACATTTAAATAAGAAGTTGACCAAGCTAATCTAACATGCCTGTATAGCTTAGTGGCGAACGCGCCCGCCCTTCGTCCCAAAGGTCGTGAGATCGACTCCCGCTTGGTACAATGTTTTTTTTTTTCATTCCAGATTTAAAGACCACAGGAAAACTATTGAATGAAACAACAAGAAATAGAACAATACATGAAATGAAAGGAAGCAGACGATTTATTGTTTTGTAAATAGTTTTCATGTGTATTTCAATCTGGAACGAAAAAAAAAAGAAAAACGTTGTACCATGCGGGAGTCGATCTCACGACCTTTGGAACTAAAGGCAAGCGCTTTACCCACTGACCTAAACGTAGGCGTGTTAATACAGCTTGGTTAACTTCTTATTTAAAGAAATTACATCTCATTGTTGTCAATATTGTTGCCACTATCTGGCGCATGCTTTTATATCCACTCATCTAATTGCGTCCATGTGGATGTAATAATCGTTAATCATGTGTGTTTGGTGGGATTTATGATTGTTTTCACATCGTGGACACGGTTTCACAGATCACCTGTAAGTGTCGCCAAAGGAACAATAACCACAGAAACGTGCGTACGCAAGCAGGGGAGCAGCCGTGGATTTGTACGTGGATGCGCAGATATTCCCGTTCATATCAGATTTGATACATACGCCACTTTGCGTGGAAAGTGACGTGCGCACGGTTTTTGTGCGCACGCAAGGTTGATACATGAGGCCCCTGGTCCTAAAACTCCAAAATGGGATCAATGTATATAGTTAGGTAGGAAGCCCCTTTGAGTTGGATGGCGATGGGCTGCTAGTATTTACAAAGAAAAACAACTGTAAAATCCATAGCAAGACTTTCAGAAAGGTCCTGAACACTGCAGCTGGACCACAATACCAGATAGAGGTAAAACAGTTAAGGGCACAAACACAGGTATCAAAGCCAAAAGTACACTTAACAAGCGGGGGAAATCTCTTATATTATGCTATAATACATGTCCCAATTAGAAGCTACAAAGAAGCAAAAAGTAATGAGGGGTATATGAAAAAAATGATAGAGGCCCTCGAGAGAGGGATCGCCCAAGCGATCGCAAATAACTTCAGACGAGTGGTAATGACAATAGAAGGGTTATGATCCCACAACCTCCAGTGGAAAATAGCCGAACGGGTCGCTGTTCATACGGTAACTTACTTGGCAAACAGTATGCCAAGCACTGCCCTGTTAACAGAAATAGTTATAGTGACCCCATCCCACCTGGAGGAAGACCGAAAGAACCAGTTATTGGCTGCAATAACCCCACCAGATAAGAGGTCTGTCAACCAAAACCAACTAATTGAGACCGATGATAGGGAGATACCAACAACCTCACAGTGTGCAGGGAAAATGAGAAGCACCTTAAAGGACCCCCACCAAAGACCACAAATACTTGAAAACACTCCCACAAGAAAATAGTTGAACAGCTCTAACCCCAGAAGGAGAAGAAGTGCAGCTGACACTCCAGAAGGACGAACTGGGTACCAAGTGGTCTCCTTAATGCAGCAATTAAATAAAGGAAACGAAGATAGTGAAAACGAACATGCCCAAGAGGACCTAGACCAAGAACCAAATGAGACTTTAGGTATAATGGACTATGAAAGTGAAGATAGTGTTAGCCTGAGCTCAATGGAGCAAGCTTATCTGACAACAAAGTCATTGAGGTTTGGGCATAGAAAAGGACAAAAGAAAGCATAGTACTGATGGATCCACACAAAGCATCAGAACAAATGGCCAGAGACATAAGATGGGGTCCTATACAGACCAAAGACGAACATAGAACCTACGTTCCTGAAGCTGGCCAAAGCAACCGTGATAGTGTGGGCCGGAAGGTTAGATGATATGGTGGGATTGACAGTTAAAGCCATCTTGGTAGAGTGGGCTAACATTTTGATGATGCCCACATTTCTCACATTGGCCGCTCACCAACCCCTAACCGATAATTTTAGAACAGCTTACGTGTCAATAGCGCATGATGTGATGCTGAGGAGAATGAAAAAGACTGCTTATAAATATGCCAAAGAAACAGACGAGAAAATGAGAGATGAGATATCATCAGAGGATAATGAGGAAGCAAATGGCCAGGAAGAAAATAATCAAGTATACCACGAACCTTAGTCGATCCAAAACTCAAAGAAGGCAGAACGGAGCCGAACCATCAACTCAGACGCTGATAGTTATCGTGAGTACAAAATGCTGAAAAATCTGGTAAGGGAAAAAAGACCTGACGAAAAGCCCGAAGAATACATAAAAGATGTATGGCCTATGGTAATCAGTTCCACCGAGTGTGACGCAACTAGAAAGCTGTGGCTGGGCAATGTCACTGCAAACCCAGTGGGCAAAGAGAAGTCAGCTCAGGATCATTTCGAGAGATTGGTTCTAGAGGACATGGATGATGAGGATGCTCAAATTCAATGGGCGAAAGTGCGCATGGATCAAGGCCAACGACTCACATCAGTCTGGTATCAACTAAAACAAAATGTCCCACCCAAAAGGTATGTTAAGGCCTTAAGAATAGTAACAAAGGGAAGGAAAGGAGAAGTGAAATTCATTTCAATGCCCAATGACACCTTAGTCTCCCAGATTGATCAGGCCGTGAAGGCTTATGACCTAGAACAACAGTACTGGGAGGAAAAGAGGAAAAATGAGATGAAACAAAGCTCAAAACAGCCGAAAGCGGACCCTAGGGCCCCTCAACAACAACAACGGCAGCAACAATATAGAGGGCCCCCAAGGCAGTCAGAGCCACAATACAGGGAAAGGCCCCAAATGCCACAATCTGAACCACAGTATGGAGAACGGTCTCAGAGGCCCCAGCCAGAACAGCAGTACAGAAACCAACAGTCGAGAAGGTTTCAAGCCTCACCTGGAAACGCAACACCTCAGAGAAAGAGCGACTATGTGCCTACAGAAGAATATACTAGAATGACCCCTGAGCAAAGACAGGCCCTCCAGGAATCCCGAAAGAAAAGGGATGGGGGGCCAGCTAAATAATGGCTGATAGGTCGCAGGTCACCCTAGAAGGTGCTTATTGGGATGGGGACGAAATCCACACCAAAGTGGACGGATAGCCCTATCTGATAGACTCTGGGGCAGAGGTATCTATGACCCGCAAAAACCTAAAAACAATAGGACACCTAACGGTTCAATTGGCTAATGGAACCGTAGAAAAAATGCCTTATGCATTATGGCACGGGATTGTTTGGATCAAAGGACCATACAACCTAGTAGCAATAACTGATTTGAAAGAATTACGAAAACCACGAAAAGACCACAGGGCTCTAAACAGACGACTGTATATGCTTAAATCCAGGTTAGTAAAAATAGGGCCCACTTATGAAAAACATGAATCAGAAGAATGGTATAAACCTGTAAATATCCCCGAAGTAACAAAACAAAGAGTAAATGAAAGTGACTTCTCCCCGGTTGGGAAAGAGAAGTTAAAACAAATCATCGAGTCAGCCTCAGTGGCCAGATTTAAAAATTATTGTGGAGATTTAGGCCCATCAATTGTATATACAATTGAAGGAGGTGTACATCCACCGGTAAGACAGTACCCGTTGAACCCAGGAGCAATGGAATAAATGAACAAAATTGTGAGGGAATTAAGTGCTTTAGGGATTATCAGAGAAGAAGCTTATCCCATTACTAACAGCCCCATCCAAGCGGTAAAGAAACCTGAGTCCGCAGGAGGGGGATGGAGACCAGTAATTAATTTTAAAGCACTAAATAGGCAAACGGTAGCAAACCGAGCGAGCCTAATCAACCCTCAAGGTACTCTGAAAACTCTACAGGTGAAAAAGTACAAATCCTGCATTGATTTGGCAAATGGATTCTTCTCTCTCAGACTGGCTAAACAATCACAAGGGTAAACAGCTTTTACCTATCAAGGAAGAAGCTATGTTTGGCAACGTTTGCCACAAGGATACTAAAATTCTCCAAACGTGTTTCAGTCAGCCGTAATGGATGTGCTTAAAGACTTGGGTGCCATAGTTTACATCAATGATGTGTTCATTGTGGATGACACAGAGGAGGAACACCTAGAACGGTTGGCAGAAGTGTTGCAACGAGTTACAAAAGCAGGGCTGAAACTTAATCTGAAGAAATGTCAGTTTGGGCAGTTCCAAGTAAACTATTTAGGTTTCCAAGTAACGGCCGATCTGGGACTTTCCGAGGGTTACAGAGAAAAACTTGAGCAAATTCAGCCCCCTGAATCCGAAAACGAGCTACAAAAAATCTTAGGACTGTGCAACTATGTGAGAGATCATGTTCCTAACTACCAAAAATATGCAAAACCCTTGTATGCCTGTCTGAAGAAAAAGGAAGGACAGGATGAAAAGAAAAACAAACAAGCATGGATTTGGACAGCCGGAAATCAGAAAGATCTAGAAGAACTCAGAGAAAAAATCAAAGAAGCAGTGCGATTAGAGCCAAGAAGTGTAGTGACAAAACTAGTAGCTGAAGTCAGTTGTGAAGATGACAACACTATGGTAGTGGTTAAAAATGAACATGGAGGGCTAGTTACACTCTGGAGTTACTCGTTAACTTCAGTAGAGAAAAAGTTTCCCTAGGAAGAAAAATAACAAACTGTGTTGGCTAGATACTGGGTACACTGAAAGATCTAGCGCAAGGCCAACCTATCAAAGTCATAACACAAAGTCAAGTGCACAAATATCTCAGAAAAGGGACAATAGAGAGTACCAAAGCCACAAATTCTCGATTGGGGAGATGGGAGGACATTTTGTTGGACCCCGATCTAGAGATAGGACCAGCACAAACCGTGAGTAAAAAAGCGAAAAACGAGACGCCCGAAAAACCAAAAACACACGACTGGACTCTCTACACCGACGGATCCAAGAAAGGAACCGATCAGGTAGCACATTGGGGATTTATCCTCAAATTTCAAGGGAACGAGTGCTGCCGTAGGAGGGGGAAAGTGCCAGGAAGTGCGCAAACTGGAGAAGTTACGGCAGTACTTGAAGGATTGCTAGAACTCACTCACAGAAAAGTAAAAACAGCACGAGTAGTGACTGACAGCCACTACTGTGCACAGGCTCTGAATGAAGATTTATCCATTTGGGAAGAAAATGGAATTGAAAGTGCTAAAGGGAATGTGGTGGCTCATCATGACTTGTGGAAAAAAATAGCTGAAATTAGGCTGAACCTGCAATTGGAAGTCGAGCACCAGAGATCCCACACCAGAGAAGGAAAGCATTGGCAAGGTAATGATGAAGTTGACCGTTATGTACAACAGTGAAAAATCATTTTTGTCGAGATCGAGAAGTGGGAACAAACCCCCCAAGGTCGGAGGGTCCCACAGGAGTACGTGTCTGAGGTTGTGTGGGACGTGCATGAGAGCTTAGGTCATGCAGGCGTGCAACCTACACGTAAGGAGTTGGAGCATCAGGAGCTCAGGATTCCCTTAAAACAAATCTGCGAGGTGCTGCTGGACTGTAAAATATGTGGTCAATATAATGCAGGTCGCAGGGGGCACCGAGTGGATGGACAAACTATCAAAAGTACCATACCCTGGGGTTTAGTGTACATGGACATAGCTTGACCCATGGGAATCACAGGTAAGAAGGGAGAGAAATACCTTCTCGTGCTGGTAGACTCCATGTCAGGGTATGTGATAGTGAAACCAGCAAGAAAAGCTAATGGCAACAGTGTTGTTAGCATGCTGGAACAAGTCTGTGGGGCATTAGGTATTCCAAAAGAATCGAGAACCGATAATGGGACACACTTTCGCAATGCACAAGTAGATCACTGGTGCCAGACTTTTGTGGTAATGCGTGTTTACTCACCTCCTTACACACCCAAGCCAACGGAGTGGCCGAAAGAGCCATAGGTTTAGTCAAAAATTGGATAGCCAAAAATGCTAATACCAAAGAATGGAGCACTAAAACTGTGGAAATAGGACAGGCCTTGAATGATAGGCGCAGATCTGATAGGCCCTCCCCTTCAGAGGAGCTGAACCAACGACAGTTCACTATGTAGGAAACTGGACGGGACTCCGATGATAAAGGGGAACAGTCAGATCCTGACGTCTCATTCAAGGTGGGACAGAAGGTGTGGGTCAGAGCATAGGATCACCCATCAGCAATTGCAGTAAGACCCAAATACAACGCCACAGACAGAGTGAAAAGACTTTTAGATAAAAACACTGTAGAACTAGTGAAGAAAGGGATCCAAGGAATAGAGAAACTGAAGCCAATTCCTAGCTAAGTTGAAACCAGAAACCGGATTATGGCCAGTGAACCAAGCAGCATGCTCCCCTATATTAGAATGGCCACTATATGCGGGGGAGTTATCCTACGAAGGACAAGCACAGGGCTCTAGGCAGGAAGGACCCCGAACACATTGGAATATGCTAAAAAAGGATACCTGTCAACGGAGAATGAAGTTATAAAGTGGAGTGCCCTGTACAATCAGTGTGCGATTTACGCAAAGTCTACTGGTTTGCCTCTGAAATGGGGAGGCCCGGGAAATAAAAAGCCCCTCAGGCCTAAGTCAAATAAGTTTGATATTGAACAATTGAAGAGAAAACCAGTAAAAGTAATGGACGCATTTATCTGCGGAGAATGCAGAATTGCTGTTTTGCCTCGAACAATCATTATCACTCAATGGGATATGAGTGGAAAAGGCCCGAAGGATTGTCCCTGTGAATGGGATGGAACCAACGTGACATACTACGGAGATTGCCGAACAGACATGCTACAAGCTCGGCTGTTACACTCTGAAAAAGCAATGGCAAATAAGAAAATGTTGTGACCCGCTCAAATCCTTCAAAACACAGATTGACGAAGAAAAATCTGAGGGCCCGAGGTAAGCCCCAACCATACAAAAGTATGATCAGGGACCAAATGCGAACCCCTCAGCTCCACCTCTGTATCCAGGGATAGGAGGTCCCGGTGGGGAAGCACAAACTGACTCAAAAGAGAGAAATTGGAACCCTTAAGACCTACTCGAACAATCAGTACAGCAGTCCTGGCCCTACAGACCTATGATGGAGAGAGTGAAATACGTCCCTCTCGGCACAAAACAATTCCCATTAGTCTTTAGAGTGTTTCGGGACCCATCAGAAACAGAAGGAGTGAAAACAAACCAGCTCCCCGATGTGATAAACGAAGAAGCTCGGAAAGGAGGTTGGAAAGAACTCTGGGAACTAACAACGTGGGCCCAACTGATTGCAGAGGTGGTCTTGAACCAGAGTCTCCCACTAGTAGACCTACCTGAAGTCCCTCGTGAAGCAGGGGCCAGACACACAACTTTGTACTACACTACCACCAGCTTAGATGCGTGGACAGTGCATGGGGCGAGATCCAAGCAAAAAACCGCTGAGTATTTAGTCATCTCGGAAACCTGGGAGAGGCACGGAGTGCTGCAAATTCCCGGAACAGCAGCGCAACGGGTGAACACACCCATAAGGCCAGACTCCACCCAGAGGGTTAGAATTTCCGTGCAGATGATCCTTGCACCATACCTGGGTGTGTACTCAGTCGGAGCCACAGTTCAGCCGATCGAGGACAACAAAGACGAAGCAGAAAAGCCTCGATCAAGCAAAGCAGGAAAGAAACAAAGTGGATTAAAAGCTTGGGCCAGCAGAACGTTCCAGCGAAAATGGAAGAAAGCGGACAAGTAAAAACCAACCAAAGGGTTGCTAGAGTCATCAACGGATCTCATCGCAACGACAGAAAAGGTAGAAAAAAGCTAAGAAGTATTATAAGATGCCCTAGTATAATTTGGAAAGGAAAAGCCAATCTAAAGTCAGTTAGATCAGCTGGTACATGCTGGTAAAGTACTTGAATGAACCCAGCGGGTTTATGCCCTATGAGCCAGGCGAGATAGATTTTCTCCCCAGAACAAAAGAGCAACCACGTGAAGAAGTAGTAAATGTGTTATTCCAAAGATCCAAAATTGGGCCATACGTGCCAGCCCTAATTGTTCATGGTAAAATGGTAAACTTGGACCGACCTAGAAAAGACTTTTCCATCCACTACAATGGGTCATCAAACTATTACAAATCATGTGTAAAGACATATAGGGAACAAGACCTCACCCAAGCAAAAGACACGCCTCTCGGGTTAGTCTGGATAAGTGATTTCATTGAACTCCCATACAAACCGAGCCCAATGGGGACACCCTGGATTTTTAACGTTGTCCAGATGATAGTACAAGGACTCCAGGTTAAAATCAAATGGGGCCCAAATTATGCAGAGCCCCACCAAACAGAATACTGTGAAATTTCCATAGGAGAACAAATCATCTGTGTCATGATCCACGTTCATCTGGTTTTAGTTCAATGTTTATTTTCATAGTAAAATGTGTTCTGATCAGTCTTCTTCCTGCCTTCATGTGCTGCTGCAGCCTTCTTCCTGCCTTCCTGTGCTGCAGCTAATCAACCTAGATTTCATCCACCTGTTGCAGCCAGTATATAAGTCCCAGCCTCACTCTCAGTCTCTGCCAGATTTATGAAAAGGTTATCCTGAGTAGTTATCCAGCATTCATGTCTAGTCTTGCTCTCCTCGTCTCGATTCTGGTTCTGTTTCATGGCTTAAAGATTCCTGCCTGCTCCCTTCTTGGATACTCCTCTGCCTCAGCTCTTCTGGTTCTGACCTCGGACCTCACCTCTGGATTCTGCCTTGTGTTTTTGCCCCTGAACGGATCTCTCCACCCATCTGCCTCCTGGAAACTGACCCACGCCTGTGTACCCCAACCAAGTAAGACGCCTGCTCCTCTTAACCTGTTTCTCTCTTCTGAATTATTGTGCATGACCTTGGATTGGAACTCGGATAACCCATGGACTAAAAAGTCCATCTGGATCAAGCATCACAAACACAAAAGTGATCGTGGACTACATCTAAGACGCTCAACGTCTAACTGGAAGTCAACCCGGAATAAACAAACTCTGAGAAGGTTAGTTGACTCATTCAAAGTCAAAGCCTCACCTCTGTTCACCCCAGTTGCTAACCTTCTCCTCTCCTGTTTAGAGCTCCTGTTTCCGGTGACCTGTGAAACCCGATCCAGCCTTCTATTTCATAATAAACATTTTAAAACTTCTCAGTGTGTTGGCAATTTAGTGAAACTCAAACCCTCAATCATTACAGTAAATCTGGCCACAAAGAGTTTCACGCCTAACACTGAAGAAGTTTCTGGGCAATATTTAAAGCAAACTAGACAATCCTGTTTTGATAACATTTCTTCATCACAGTGTTCAATCATGACTCAAAAGGAACCCAAGTTAACACCTCCTGAGTTATTTAATGGTGATCCTGACCAATGCCGACCCTTCATCACACAATGTGAAATTCATTTCCAGCTAAAGCCTTCATGTTTTTCTACTGAGAGGTCTAAGGTGGCATACATGTGTAGTGATATAGGCCTCTGTCTTGACCTTCAAGTACACCTCTCCACATCTCTCTGAAACTCTAAGTGTTACACCGTCTTGAAGCCCTCAAGGGGACAGATGGACACTTATATATTTTTACAATTATTATGAATTAATGGACACTAATTAATCAGATTGAACTTTCTCTTTAATGTGTGTTAATTCAGAATTGATCAAACAGTATTTTTGTCATTTCAATGATGATTTTACTAAGCTGGTATATTTTAAATATGACAAAGTTAAGAGAACATCTCAGAATGATCGTGCTTTAAACTGTCTGCTCTATGCAGAATGTGTCTAAAGTTGAATGAACAATTCTTCGTATTTGTTTGAACTGTTTTTGTTTCGAAGGAGAAGTTCTAGACATAACTTAATCTTCGGTCTCCCGTCCGTTCTAAAAACAATTCATCTGTGCTTAAACAGAGAGTGCTCTGTTTTCACACCTGCAGGTTTTTGTTTTGTCTCCGTGCTGGGACTCAGTTCTCAGCACTCACTGGGTTTTAGAGTTCTCGGGGAGAAGGGAAGACGCACGGACGTTTTTCTCCAAGCTGATGTACGTTCCGGCCAGGCACCAAAGGCCCACGTCTTCAGCAAAGGTTCAAACAGCACGTCAGCTGTGAACCACTTCGAGTGTCACAGCTCCAAGCGGTGACACTCTTTCTGAAGTTATCTTGAACAAAACCAGAACCAGGCATCACTCTGGGAGGCCGACGCAGACTTCACGAGACCGTGGCAAGATGAAAGTGGTCGCCTGTAAAACGCAGCAGCCTGCGCGTCTGGCTTGACTAATTTACCGGAGTTGAGACAGGATCATCTTCACGAAGGTAAAAGTGTTTCATCACGGGACGGACGTCCAGCCGAAACCAAGCAGAGGGTGCCATCACTGGTTAAACATCTCAAGATAAGATTCAACCATTTCATTTCAATCTTTTATCTTTCCTCCTTAAACTCCTCCTTATGTTTATTTTCATCATGGTAAACTTTAAGTAATGTGCCAACAGAAAGGTCCAACTGTCTGTTTGTTTTAATTTGAATTCTTGTCAACGTAGTTATTAAATCAGAGCTAATATCGATACAAATGTTTATGTAATTTTTGTGATAGTTTCAATAAAAGGTCTATTCTTTTGGTAGACCAACATAAATTGAAGTCTAAGCGTGAAATTACATTTCTGGCTAATCACATCGTTAGATTTGTTGATTTAATCTGAAAAAGTTGAGACCCCGCACTTTGGTGGCAGTTTGTGCAGATAAAATCTGCTCATACCTGCACGTCTAAACTATAGGTAAGTCAGTAAACTGACTAATAACTCCTATATTGTTACATTTATTGGTGGCCCGCGTACTGGTCTTCTGAAAGATTAAATTGATAAGTTGTTTTTGTAGCTTATTTTTGTTACGGTGTTGTTGGCATTAGTTTTGCATCCTGGTTTTGGTCTTATAAGAATAGTTCTGGCTGGTGGAGTGTCCGGGAGTTGCTGATCGTGGCATTGTCTGGATTATTTTGCCGATAGAATTATTTTGTATTTCACATTTCAACGTCTGTTTGAAGCTGCTGAGTGATAAATGTTTTGTCTGTGCTTGTGAGACGTTTCATTACGTGTCGCACGCTGCATGCATTGTTCATTTTGTGACCGCCGTGTCACCACTGTTTCATTCTATTACATCTGCGATTTATTGTTGAAGGTCTGTTTCACACGCTTGCTGCTCAATTTTACCTAATCTGTTACAACGTGTTTGCCGAGGTTCGGGAAAACCCACTCCGCTAGTTTGGACCGGACTGTGTTCTGGTTCCGTTCGACGTAAAGTCCGTTTGTTGTACACAGTTAGAGTGCTGCCTCCCCTGGGGGCGTGAGAGTTAGCTTGGTTGTGTTTTAGCTCATTGACGGTATTTTCTGCGGTGTAAAAATACGTTTATTTTGTGGAAGAGAGTCCAGTACTTTGAGCCGAGCTAATGCTAAACGGTACCGACAAGATGGCTGCTTAAAACGCTGTGATTGGTCCATTGTGTGTCGCGTTCAAGAACGTTGGTTTCTGTAGACTCTGGTTGTCAGATTCATTTTTGCACACATTTCTAACAGTTTATTTGTTTTGTTCGAGTTCTATGCACGTGATATCGTCGAAGACTGGCTTAACCGCGGTGTTTTGCGATATTTATGACTGTTTTAGAACGTTGAAAAGACCGTTCCACGCTTTTGTTCGACCGACCGCAGGTCCGTGAACACACCGCTCGAACGGCACGTCACTAGTGGGTGGCGTTAGGTTTGGAAGACACAGTTTCCCATGAACACTTGGGTTTTAGAACTACAGTTCTGTCTTCGCTGTGATTGGTCGATTACGCTGTATGTGTTGACGCATGCGCAGTGGGTGAAGCCCCGCTCCTCGTCACTTTTCACTTCACAGCTTATCTCAGACGAGTTTCCGTGCTTGTTTGTCCATTACTGTCATTAAAAAGACTGTTTAATCGCGGTGTTTTTGAGATTTTAATGGGTGGATTGAGTCGGTTGCTCTGAAAAACTGCCGATCGCCATGTGACCAGGTCACGTGACACCGATTTTGCCGGTTTTATGAGGACCGACCTTATTTCTTTTAAACGCAGTTTAAAGGGTTTCACAGTCAGCCGATTTTGCTCACATGATTTCGTTTTGTGAGCCTGGGTTTTAGGGCTTGTCACGTTACGCTTTAGATCTGTCTGATTGATGCTTTTCATCTATGTTGGATGTCTGTGTGGGCTGAAAGCTACGGCTGCGCTCGCTGGTGATAACAGCGCCTCTATAGCGGTCAGATAGAGAAATTACAGTCGCTGTGATAGACTCACTTCCAGCGCTGTGCCCCCTGCTGGTTACATTAGAAGACTCTGTCTTCCTGTAATGTGTACATGTTGAATGTTCCTGTTTTAAACGGGTAACATTTTGAGAATATTGTGCTCACAGCACACTTTAATTTGATTTTCACATATAATCAAATGTTGATGGCAGGACAGTTACACAGATTTGATACAGACATGTCTGTTGTTGATAAAATTTGACACTTTTATCATTGATTCTGTGCAAAACAAACTGTTTTTATTTTTATTTTAAACTGCAAGTTTAAAATATCACACATGAGGCTTCTTTTGTTTTGATTTTCACAAAAATCTCACTACGACAGCCGTTTTTGTTGGACCTTGTCACAGCCAGGTCGACAAATTACTAGACGTCACTGATTTTTATTTCATTTAACATCTTGGATGTTTTCTGAGCAGCTCATACACTTTGCATATTTGCAAGCTGCGAAATGGGACCCACTTTACTTGATTTTTCACAGAACATCAGTACAAAGATGGACGTTCAAACAGGTGAACCACCTGAGGAGGCCTCTTGTTCTGTTTATCCTAGATGGATGGATGGGGGCCTTGGGATTCCTGCCCGTGCTCCACGCATTTTGGGGGAATCTGCCTCATCGTATGCTAATTACTTAGCTGCTAGGAACGTCCATCAGGATAAGTGGGAAAATCCCCTGTCATTCTACGACAGGCTAATCTCGGTCTACTCCGGGGGCAAACCTGTTCCTGGATTAGAGGAAAAAGTGGAGTTTAAACGTCTTTTCATTATGAATCTTATGCCTTTTCAAATGAAATGTGTTCATTTCAAGGTTGATTGCAAAAAAGATTCCATGGAAGTGATAAGACAATATGCTGCGTCAGTTTTTGAGGCCGAAATACAACCTAGGATACCATCAGAGGGTTGTACAGGTCAAAAGGTCACATCCCACTCGCAGGAAGTAGTAGAGGTTCCCTCTCCTTCAATGTGCGAGAGGTCACAGGTTTTTCATGATAACAAACAACAGATCAGTTCCAGCTGGACCAGTGACTCAGATCGGTTCACAGGAGGTTCTTCTGCCCCTGCCCCTCAGGTTGAAAACCTTGAGAGGAGCAGAGAACCACACAAGGTAGGTGTTCGCCCTCCAGATGAACCCAGATGGTCCGGATCGAACCAAAAGAGTTCTCTCATGGATCTCACTGTGGGTGAACTTCGAGAGATGTTGATGTCTGGGAACCGTGACCCTTTGAAAAGTGGTCTGTCCCGACATGTACCCACGAGAGGCGGCCCTCCTGCCCCTGCCCCTCGAACTGCACAGTTTGAGACATGCAATGAGTCACACATGCTCCAGATTATGGAAACGGCGCCTCCGCGCGAGATCGTGACTGAGGTTGTGAGTTGTTTGTCAAATGATTTGAATGTTACAGTGGTTGACCAAGCTGACACAACGTGTGACGTTGTCCTTGATGATAACACAAACAACGTTGTTCATCCTGATGTAGCGACGCGCAGCACTGTCTTTTGCAACAACTCGGTGCACACAGTTGACATCAACAACGTCAACACTGACATGAATGCTGACAGCAAACAAATTGCTGATGATCAGCGTACTAAAAGTCCAGATGCTGACAGCAAACACATTGCTGAAAATCCGCATCCTGAAGGTCATGAGGCAGACAGCCATCATGATGCTGACAGCGACGACGATTACACAGACAGAGTCACGCGTACACAGAAACGTGTGGAAAAGCCTGAACGGTTTCTGTGTAACTTTATAAGAAGGGGGATAGCTAAAAGAGCTTACCTGCCACTCACATTGGAAGGGGTCCTAGAGCAAGATGCACTCCTGGTTAGCGGCTCAGACGTGTCTGTCATGTCAGCCAAACTGTTTGAGGAGCTAAGGACCGCAGCTAACGATGTTGGCAGGCAAATACCCTTTGTGAAAGACACTTATGGTGATCAACTGGGCCTCGCAAAGACGAGAACAACCCTAATAGCCATGGTTCACATGCAGATTGGCGAGATGTCACTATACCACCCGGTATATGTGTCTGATCTTGACTCACTCCGGGCTCCATTTGTGGTTGGCCAAGATTTTATAAATCGCTTTGAAGCGATTATAAATTATGGCAATCAGACGATGTGGGCCACAGTGAGCAGTCCACTGCCATTCGTGGTACCTTACCAAGGTCAGGACACTGACTGTCTAACAACAGGTACCGCTGAGGTAATAAGGGATTCCCCAACCGAGACCACAAACCCGGTAAGTGATCCTTCATATACAGGTGAGACAGAGGAGACTCAACAGTTGGACCAGACTCTGGCCCATCACGAGGACCTCCTCTGCGAGCTGACACCTTCAGCACTCCCTGACCACTTCCTACCACAGGTAGAAGAAGGTGTGGAGATCCAAGAGTCCCACACCGATGACGCTGTACTGTCCTGTGGGGCAGGTAATTCGGCATACAGCCAAGCTTTCAGTGAAGTCTTGGTTCAAGGACATCTGAGCCCACGTAGTGACAGTCTACAACACGCTGACAGTCACTTGGACTTCATTGTTACTGATGTTGAGGACCCCTCCTCAAACAAAAGGGGGGCAGACTCACACTTCCTACCACAGGTAGAGGACGGTGTAGAGATCCAAGGATCACACACCGAGAACGCTGTGCTGTCCTCTGGGACAGGTAATTCAGTCATCAGCCAAGCTTTCTATGAAACCTTGGTTCAAGAGCATTTGAATCTAGAACTACTCAGAAATGACATAGTTCTTACAGACTCAAAGAGCACCTCTTCATTCATGAAGTGGGACGACATACATCACAACGACAGTGACACGCCTGCGACGGCGCCGACAGTTGTGACACACCTGCATTACGCAGAAAGAGGTAAACGTACAGAGGTACGTTGGCCGAGACCTATAAGGTTCCTGTACAAGGTTCCCCATAAACTGCGCGAACAGCTTAAACTAAACAATGGCATCCTAACTCGTGCCCATGGACGGACGTCCACACCCGTGCGCGTGGTCCCTCATGACCACAGGGGGGTGATGTTAGGCCATGCCCATGTCAAGGACAAAGATTTCAATAACCCCACAAACGACAAAGAGCTCGGAAACTCACAGACTTCATGGGAAAACAAGGTCGTCCAAGCACAGGATAGTAAATAAGCTTAAACAGTTTAAACTATTCTAGTTGCGAAAAGAAACCGTTCCAACTAGAACTTAGAAACGCTAAGCATAAAACCCACAACAAAAACTGACCTTAACAACCGTTTAAATCTGTAGGATTTAATTGACATCGGTTAGAAAGCTAAGAACTGTTTTTCTTGTGTGTGACGTTGGAATCTGACGACCAGAGTGAGTTTTGACGTAGTGAAACGTTGTTTTTAGTTGCTTGATTGCTACTTTTGTTGTTATTGACGTTGTTATTGTTTTCTGAACACTCCCAGCCAAAAGAGGTTTTGATTGTTGATAAGTTGAAGACTTAAATGGATTTTAACTATGCCAACATGCTGTTCATTTTGTTAAAGATCTCAATCTTTGATGAGTCATAGTAGATTAATACTACTTAAGGTACTATAATCTACACTGATCTCCCAATCATTTAGGTAGAACCGATTCGATCGTTTCTATTCTAGATCTATTCATTTTGATGAGTCTCGCCATAGACTTCAAAATTTTTAGGGATTACCAAATCTTGCGTCGTTCGTCTAAAAGACAACAGACATTTAGACCAAACTAGATTTCATTTTTTTATTTTAGTTTAACCTAAACTAAATAATGAATGGAGGAATAGTTTGAATGAAGAGGCCTTCGTTACAGAAGCCCTCCACATTTCTATAGGTATAGATCCCTATTTCTGATTTTTACAGCATTGATCCACCCCTTAATTGGTAATTTTAGCTGATCTAATCCATGATAGCTTACATACCAGGTGCATATAGGTAAGGCTTAATGTAGAATCCCAATCATAAGCCCACCTAAAACCACATAATTGCATGACACATTGAACCAGGGTGGCACCGACTGGAAGCCATCCAGCCTGCAACCTTCGATGTGGGGACCTGCTGATCCAACGTTGGTCTTCAACCTTCATCCAAGGCCCGCCTCCTCTGCTTCAATCGAGGGATCCCCTCTACATGCTGATTAAAAACCATTCTTGCTGATGAAATCAATAACCCCCATCGTTGTGGATTTACCGTTGTGGATTATAAGACTTTGTTTCCAAGGGATCACAGACTCAGTTTTCCATGGGTTAACAGACTATGTTTTCCAAAGGATTAAAAGCTTGCCGCAATGGGATTACCTACGAACAGTATGGAATTTCCAAAAACATTATGGGAGTATAATTTTGAACTTTTTTTTGACTTTTTTTCCACTTGCTGGATTACATAGAGGTCAGAGACATTCGGTGGTATCCTTTCGTGTTGGAACTCATCCCCAAGGACAGGCGATGACTTCCAAAAAGGGGGACTGTAGTGATATAGGCCTCTGTCTTGACCTTCAAGTACACCTCTCCACATCTCTCTGAAACTCTAAGTGTTACACCGTCTTGAAGCCCTCAAGGGGACAGATGGACACTTATATATTTTTACAATTATTATGAATTAATGGACACTAATTAATCAGATTGAACTTTCTCTTTAATGTGTGTTAATTCAGAATTGATCAAACAGTATTTTTGTCATTTCAATGATGATTTTACTAAGCTGGTATATTTTAAATATGACAAAGTTAAGAGAACATCTCAGAATGATCGTGCTTTAAACTGTCTGCTCTATGCAGAATGTGTCTAAAGTTGAATGAACAATTCTTCGTATTTGTTTGAACTGTTTTTGTTTCGAAGGAGAAGTTCTAGACATAACTTAATCTTCGGTCTCCCGTCCGTTCTAAAAACAATTCATCTGTGCTTAAACAGAGAGTGCTCTGTTTTCACACCTGCAGGTTTTTGTTTTGTCTCCGTGCTGGGACTCAGTTCTCAGCACTCACTGGGTTTTAGAGTTCTGAGGGAGAAGGGAAGACGCACGGACGTTTTTCTCCAAGCTGATGTACGTTCCGGCCAGGCACCAAAGGCCCACGTCTTCAGCAAAGGTTCAAACAGCACGTCAGCTGTGAACCACTTCGAGTGTCACAGCTCCAAGCGGTGACACTCTTTCTGAAGTTATCTTGAACAAAACCAGAACCAGGCATCACTCTGGGAGGCCGACGCAGACTTCACGAGACCGTGGCAAGATGAAAGTGGTCGCCTGTAAAACGCAGCAGCCTGCGCGTCTGGCTTGACTAATTTACCGGAGTTGAGACAGGATCATCTTCACGAAGGTAAAAGTGTTTCATCACGGGACGGACGTCCAGCCGAAACCAAGCAGAGGGTGCCATCACTGGTTAAACATCTCAAGATAAGATTCAACCATTTCATTTCAATCTTTTATCTTTCCTCCTTAAACTCCTCCTTATGTTTATTTTCATCATGGTAAACTTTAAGTAATGTGCCAACAGAAAGGTCCAACTGTCTGTTTGTTTTAATTTGAATTCTTGTCAACGTAGTTATTAAATCAGAGCTAATATCGATACAAATGTTTATGTAATTTTTGTGATAGTTTCAATAAAAGGTCTATTCTTTTGGTAGACCAACATAAATTGAAGTCTAAGCGTGAAATTACATTTCTGGCTAATCACATCGTTAGATTTGTTGATTTATTCTGAAAAAGTTGAGACCCCGCACTTTGGTGGCAGTTTGTGCAGATAAAATCTGCACAAACCTGCACGTCTAAACTATAGGTAAGTCAGTAAACTGACTAATAACTCCTATATTGTTACACATGATATCCCTCCTCTCTGGCAAAGCCAAGAGGTGGGGAACTACTGAATGGCAACGAGACTCACCGAGTTGCTATGTGTTTCAGACCTTTTCCAAAGAACTATGCAGAGTCTTTGATCCAGTACTACCCGAGCGAGAGGCTGCCAGGCGCCTCTTCACCATCTCACAAGGTAAACGGAGAGCCCCTGAATACATAATTGACTTTCATTGTATTGCTTCAGGAAGTCAATGGAATGAGGAAGCCCTCACTGATGCTTTTTATCGGGGCCTAAATGACGACATCAAAGACGAAATTGCCACCCGTGACCCACCAGCTTCTCTTAGGGAGCTGGAAAATCTGGCTACACGAATTGATCTGAGGTTCCAAGAACGTCGCCTTGAGGTGAGACATAACAAGGATTCAAAATCATGTTTTCAGTCTACCAAACATTTTCCACAAGATCGAGTCCAGAGGACCCCTTCACCACCACGGGACCAGGAAGAACCCATGCAACTCGGTCGGTCAAAAATAACGCTTCAGGAACGAAAGAGAAGAACCCAGGAGGGTCTCTGTTTTTATTGTGGAGCACCAGGGCACCAAGTTTCAAGCTGTCCCAAGAAGGTAAAAATACATTACAGGAATCAAGGATTCAGAACCACGGCCTCCTCTCATGAACCACGTCTACCCAGGGTCCAAGCCAACATTCAGGTGAACGGTAAAGACTTCCCTGTTGAACTATTTATTGATTCTGGTGCTGACACTGAGTTTATTGATGTTCACTATGCCAGGTCTCTGGGTATAAAGATGCATCCCACCACCAAGCCCCGTAGTATCCAAGCTCTGGATGGTCACACACTAAATGAGAGGAGCTTACAAACTCAAGAGGTCCGTCTGTGCATTGGAGGCAACCATGTGGAAAGCGTAAGCTTTTTAACTATTAATTCTCCTAACCTCCCTGTTGTGTTGGGAGCAACCTGGCTGAGAAAACATAACCCTCACATTGACTGGAGGAACAATAATATTTTGGGTTGGTCTGACCACTGTCTAGTCAATTGTTTGAAATCAGCCAATACTATCATCATCAATCAGCAAATAAAGGAGTCTACTCCTGATCTGTCACTGGTACCCCATTTTTATCACGACTTGGGTCTGGTTTTCAGTAAAAGTAAAGCTCTTTCTCTGCCACAACATAGACCATATGACTGTGCCATTGACCTGTTACCTAGTACCACTCCACCAAGAGGTCGTTTATTTTCTTTGTCTAAACCAGAAAATGAGGCTATGCACACTTACATTTCTGAATCACTCAAAGCAGGCATTATACGCCCTTCATCCTCTCCAGCTGGTGCAGGTTTCTTTTTTGTTGAAAAGAAAGATGGTACCTTACGCCCATGCATCGATTATAGAGGTTTAAATGATATAACGATCAAAAATAAATATCCATTGCCACTAATGACTTCTGCCTTCGACATCATTCAAGGGGCCAAAATATTCACCAAACTGGACTTGCGTAATGCCTATCACCTGGTCAGGATCCGAGAAGGGGATGAGTGGAAGACAGCATTCAATACCCCCTCTGGACACTACGAGTATTTGGTAATGCCCTTCGGCCTAACTAATGCACCCGCTGTGTTCCAAGCTTTAGTTAATGACGTTTTGAGAGACTTTATCAATGTTTCAGTTTTTGTCTATTTGGACGACATCCTCATATTCTCCAAGGATCTTGAGTCCCATGTACGTCATGTTCACAGTGTTCTTCTGAGACTGCTTCAAAATAACCTATTTGTTAAAGCAGAAAAATGTGAGTTTCACACTACCAGTACAACTTTCCTCGGATTCAATATCACACCCGACCTGATCTCAATGGACCCATCTAAAGTTTCTGCAGTTCTCGATTGGCCCACTCCACAAACCCGAAAACAGCTTCAACGTTTCTTAGGTTTTGCCAACTTTTACAGAAAGTTTATCAAGAATTACAGTTCAGTTGCCTCACCGTTACATGCTCTCACCTCAGTTAAAAATACCTTTGTCTGGAACGAACCAGCTAACCAAGCATTTCTGAAACTAAAATCCCTCTTTACCTCAGCACCCATTCTTCGCTTCCCAGATACTGAGAGACAGTTTATCGTGGAGGTCGACGCATCGGATAAAGGCATTGGAGCTGTTCTCAGTCAGCGTTTCCAGGACAACAAGGTACACCCTTGTGCATATTTTTCTAAATCTCTTTCTCCAGCAGAGCGTAATTATGATGTGGGGAACCGTGAGCTGCTAGCTGTCAAAATGGCCTTGGAAGAATGGCGCCATTGGTTGGAGGGGGCCAACCATCCCTTCATTGTCCTGACAGACCATAAGAACCTGGAGTACCTGAAAACAGCTAAACGTCTCAACCCTCGTCAAGCCAGGTGGGCTTTGTTTTTTGGTCGGTTCAATTTCTCCCTCTCTTACAGACCCGGGACAAAGAATGGTAAACCTGATGCCCTATCTCGAATCTTCGAGAAGGAGCACACCAGTGGTCCCAAGGAGTTCATCCTACCTGATCAGGTTCGTTGTAACATCACACAGGTTGAGAGGGAGGTCAGAGAGGCCCACCAGAACTTTCCACCCCCCACTGAATGTCCCAAGGACCGACTCTTCGTACCCCATCATCTTGTACCCAAGGTACTTTCACTCTGTCACTCATCTCGTCTCTACTGTCACCCAGGAGTAGGTAAAACCTTACGGCTGGTCAAGTCACAGTTCTGGTGGGGTTCCTTACAAAAGGACGTTAGAGACTTCGTTGGGTCATGTATCCAATGCTCTCTGGCCAAAACCTCTCACCGACCACCAGCGGGTCTCCTACGGCCGCTCCCAGTTTTACCAAGCATTTCTGAAACTAAAATTTCTGAAACTAAAATCACAGAATTACACAAGTTAGATGAATTAGTAAACTGCGTGTCCCAGATTAAGGTGTGGTTAGCCAA
This sequence comes from Garcialebias charrua, assembly GCA_038048925.1. Taxonomy (NCBI): domain Eukaryota; kingdom Metazoa; phylum Chordata; class Actinopteri; order Cyprinodontiformes; family Rivulidae; genus Garcialebias; species Garcialebias charrua. The sequence goes on from JBBPBX010002420.1 coordinate 84,422, forward strand.
CAACTGCCTTCAGTTAAATTCTGCCAAGACTGAAACCCTGATCATTGCCCCTGAACAGAAAGTTCCTCTAATCAAGCAACACCTCGGTTCTCTGGGCTCCTCTTCTCAGCCGAGCCTCAGAAACCTTGGTGTTCAGTTCGACCAGTCAATGTCTTTGGACAAACATTCAAAGCTCCTGGTCAGAAACTGCTTTTATCACCTGAGGAACATTTCTAAACTGAGGGCAATTTTATCCAAATCTGACCTGGAGATGATTATTCATGTTTTTATCTCTTCTCGTTTAGATTACTGCAATTCACTTTTTACTTGTTTTAATAAGTCTGCTGTCGCTCGTGTCCAGTTGGTCCAGAACGCTGCTGCGAGGCTTTTAACAGGAACAAATAGAAGGTCTCACATCACACCGGTTTTATATGATCTACATTGGCTCCCTGTTAAATTTAGAATTCATTTTAAAATTTTGGTATTAACTTTTAGAGCGTTAAATGGACAGGCCCCCCAATACATCACAGAAATGCTGATCCCCTATTCTCCAGCCCGCACCCTTCGTTCTTCAGCACTGAACCTTCTACAGGTCCCTAAGACCCGGTTTAAAACTCGGGGTGACCTTTCCTTTCAGGCCGTAGCCCCCCGGCTGTGGAATGCCCTGCCCCTGTCTCTTCGTGTGACCACCTCTATTGATTCCTTTAAAACCCAGCTCAAGACACTTTTATTCAGACAAGCTTTTAGATAAATGTTTTTATTGAGTGTTTTTATCAATTGTTCTTGTTTTTATCAGCTGTTCTTATTGTTTTGATTAATCAGATTTTAATACAGTAATTCTTCTGTTTATTTTAATTTTTTATTTATATGTTGTACAGCACTTTGTGATTTTATCTGCGAAAAGTGCTATATAAATAAACTTTACTTACTTACTTACTTACTCCCTATCCCTTCAAGACCGTGGTCGCACATCGGCATGGATTTTGTCACTGGTCTACCTCAGTCTGGAGGTAAGTCTGTCATTCTAACTATTGTAGACAGATTCTCCAAAATGGTTCATCTAGTAGCCTTAGACAAGCTACCTTCGGCCAAGGAACTCAGCAACATTATAACTCAAGAAGTTTTTAGACTCCATGGACTGCCTAAGAATATTGTCTCTGACCGAGGACCACAATTTATATCTAAGTTTTGGTCAGAATTTTGCAAATCATTGGACATTGAACTGAGTCTTTCTTCAGGATTCCACCCCCAGACAGATGGCCAGGCAGAGCGTGCCAATCAGGAGATGGAGACCCGATTGAGAATCCTGTGTGGTGATGACAGCACCAAGTGGGCCAGGAACCTGCCTATTGTGGAGCATGCAATGAACTCCTTGCCATCTTCTGCCACTGGTTTGTCCCCTTTCTACGTGGTATATGGATATCAACCTCCTGTATTCGCCTCTGAGGACCGGGATGCCACCGTCCCTTCTGCACATCTGGCAGCTATGCGCTGTCGCCGAGCCTGGGTTAAAGCCCGGTCCCAGTTACTCAAGGCCTCCTCCTTATATATTAAGTCTGCAAATAGGCGGAGGATCCGTGCTCCCAGCTACAAAGAGGGTCAGGAAGTATGGCTGTCAACTAAAGACCTCCCTCTTCGGACTGACTGCAGGAAACTTGCCCCTCGTTTTGTCGGCCCTTTTCCCATCTCGAAGGTCATCAACCCAGTGGCTGTCAGGTTAAAGCTCCCCAACTCCATGAGGATCCACCCTACATTTCATGTGTCCCGGGTCAAGCCTGTCCTACGGTCCAAGTTTGTGCCCTCTTCCAGGCCCCCTCCACCCCCCCGCCTCATCGATGGCGGCCCCGCCTACACCGTTCGTCGCATCATGCGTTCTCGCCGCTGGGGCAGGGGCTTGCAGTACCTTATTGATTGGGAGGGGTATGGCCCTGAGGAACGCTCCTGGGTTCCCGCTCGTCATGTCCTTGACAAGGCCCTCGTTGCTAGGTTCCACATTGACCACCCATCCCAGCCTGGAGGTCCGTCAGGAGCCGGCCCTTAGGGGAGGGGTACTGTCATGATCCACGTTCATCTGGTTTTAGTTCAATGTTTATTTTCATAGTAAAGTGTGTTCTGATCAGTCTTCTTCCTGCCTTCATGTGCTGCTGCAGCCTTCTTCCTGCCTTCCTGTGCTGCAGCTAATCAACCTAGATTTCATCCACCTGTTGCAGCCAGTATATAAGTCCCAGCCTCACTCTCAGTCTCTGCCAGATTTATGAAAAGGTTATCCTGAGTAGTTATCCAGCATTCATGTCTAGTCTTGCTCTCCTCGTCTCGATTCTGGTTCTGTTTCATGGCTTAAAGATTCCTGCCTGCTCCCTTCTTGGATACTCCTCTGCCTCAGCTCTTCTGGTTCTGACCTCGGACCTCACCTCTGGATTCTGCCTTGTGTTTTTGCCCCTGAACGGATCTCTCCACCCATCTGCCTCCTGGAAACTGACCCACGCCTGTGTACCCCAACCAAGTAAGACGCCTGCTCCTCTTAACCTGTTTCTCTCTTCTGAATTATTGTGCATGACCTTGGATTGGAACTCGGATAACCCATGGACTAAAAAGTCCATCTGGATCAAGCATCACAAACACAAAAGTGATCGTGGACTACATCTAAGACGCTCAACGTCTAACTGGAAGTCAACCCGGAATAAACAAACTCTGAGAAGGTTAGTTGACTCATTCAAAGTCAAAGCCTCACCTCTGTTCATCCCAGTTGCTAACCTTCTCCTCTCCTGTTTAGAGCTCCTGTTTCCGGTGACCTGTGAAACCCGATCCAGCCTTCTATTTCATAATAAACATTTTAAAACTTCTCGGTGTGTTGGCAATTTAGTGAAACTCAAACCCTCAATCATTACAATCTGGGCCACAAGTCCAACCTTGTGGATAAAAATCGACGAAAGGGAGTGTGACCCAGAGAAAGTGGTAGTTGAAAACACTAGGCTACCCATGCGAATGTTGTACGACCGAATCCAGGCCCCTTCCCATAGCTGGGAAAATTATCCCCTAAGGCTAGCTCACAGGATGAAAATATCCTTCAGAGGGCATCCATCGGTCAGTATAACAACACAATTGACCGAAATGGGCAAGGAGTATGATAGATACGCGGTCAAAATGAGAGAACATAACGTGAATCAGATATTAGATATATGGGAGCATGTCGAAGCCTCGGCCCGCAATGATGCACCCTTTGGCCAGTTACAAGGCCCCTAACCTGAACCTTCATGCTGGGGAGTCTCTCAATGGAAATGGGTGTGGCGGGGTCTGAACCCAGACTTGCACCACCCCTCGCCCCTTTGTGAAGAACTCTATAAAGAAAGGGTGAAGAGGAGAGAAAGAGGAGAAGTTCTGCCTGAACCTCCCAAGCGCACGATCAGCCCAGAAACACGACATCGGATCCTAGCATGTCTGGATCCGATTTAACAACTAAACCTGTAGGAAAGGGAGACATTATAGACTCAAAATGGATAAATCAAGACACTGAAAATATTTTGGTTCAATTTGACAAGGTCGGCCAAAAAATACCAGCTCTAAAAACTAACAGAACGCTAAACACAGCTGAAAACATAGTATGGCTCGACAAACCCAGGCAGGATTTCTCCTGGAAGAAATGCAACAAGAATTATTTCTACACAACCAACCAATACACCAGACAGCCCGATTTGGACAAATCTCAAAATGAATATCGCCTGAAGCCAGCATATCTACACCGACATGACCCGGCTTGTGAACTCCCCCCTAGGCCTTGTCCACCAACCTCACCATGGATATTTAATGTAGTTTACTTGATAGTAGCGGGAGTAAGCATTAAATTAAGATGGGGCCCTAACTATCGGGAGATGTACCAGAGCCGATTCTTCGAACTCTCTGTGGGAGGAATGGTGATCTGGACTACAAGCCTAGCCATGGTAAAAGCAATCCGGGGAAGGGTGCGTAGACCAGAACGATATATTATCGAAAATCAACACCTACCCATAAGAATTCTAAGAACCCGTACAGAAACTCCTTATCGTAGAGTTAATCCATGGGCTAGGATGGGATTTATGATGGGGGTGATGTACAATGAAGAACCCTTGATACTTTTAATAGAAACTATGACAGAAGAAGGCCCCACAGCAATACAGTACCTTGAGGAACTTTGCAAAGCCCAACGGAAAATAACACAGGGACCTAATTGGCAACAAAGATGGAGTCTAGAAGGACCCCAGCCTAAACCTAGCGAATGGCTGGTGACTCAGTAGAAGTGGGTGTGGAAAGGATTGCAACCTGGATTGCCACACCACTCTCCACTTTATCTGGAGCTTCTCAAAGACCGAGTAACCATAACTCACAGGCGCTCGAGAAGGAAGCCCAGGTCCAAGAGATACAAAAACTTCAAAGGCAATCCCCTCAAACATGATTCCTCTGAAGAGAAGGCTGAACCGTAACGATTCAAGCAGCGATGATTCAGATAGCGATGATGATCCACACATCTATGAGAATGACTCTCACATCTACGAGGACCTACCGACCCCTGACCGACCTAAGGACTGTTCATGGATTACGAGAATGGATAAAGCGACTTGTTTACGAATCCTGTTGCGGATATTCGTAGTGTTAATAGGCTTAGTTTTGTTGTTGGTTATTTTGTATCAAGCCGGAATCAGACCATGGAGCATAACGCATGTGAAAGTCTCCCACGGGAGATCCAAGTATGCAAACATGACCTGGGGACATCACACGAAAGAACATCTTCATGCCATGGAATCAAAGTGAGAACGTTCAAAACCAGACATTGACCTGGAATCGAGTGAGATGAGCAGGCTACCGAGCCTGAAGGAAAAAGCTGAATAACATGCCTGAATGGTACACAGCTGTTGACGCTGAAAATCTGACCGGTGTGTCCTGGACTATCACTGACCTGCTTGTTTTACAGGAATGGTTTGTTGTTTGGACAGCAATCTTAGAAAAACATGTTAGAAGATTGACGAGATGTAATTGGATCCACCCAGACAAACAACCCCCTGAATGGCAATGCGATCGTGCCTGTCGACCACTACCAGGGCTGGCACATCAAGGTTACTGGGATACAGAAGTGATCCATCCCGTACCACCTAAAGAAGAAGAGGATACTTGTCAAGCAATTCTCCCTCGTTGGAAGTTTTGGGGCAACCTCCATATGGACTGTGACCAAAACCCTCCTCCCATCAAAAGAAACTGCACTGAAGGAAATCAAAGCTTAACCAAAATTAAAACAATTCACACTGTTAAGTACAAGAAAGTACTTAAACCCAACACAACCGAACCAAGACACAAAGTGCGACCCACTGGAGGAACAACTCCTCCGTGGTGGACACGCACACCACCACCTTCAGTAGATGTAGCGGGAAGAGGCATAGGTTTCCCAATAAGACATTATGTATACCTCAAATATGACACAGAAAAGGCACAAGCCTATACAAAGTATTGCAAGGAAAATAAATTAAAGAAACTACCAATCTGCTAATGGAACCTGTATGGTGAGTGCAAATCTCAATATTATTTACCAATAACACCGGTTTGGAATCAGAAATATTATTATTGGAATTGGGCAGCTATATTTCATCCTGCTAATGCTTGGCACGAAAATTTGTTAAATAAGACATTACCATGGGTCTGGATAGTCCCTGGGTTACCCCATTTTGAAGGTGATTTTGTAGAAGGGCACTCTAGACTTCACACAGGCTTAATGGGGCCATACTATTCTGACATGTTCGTGCAAAAGCTGCCTAGACCAGATGAACTCCTTAAGGCACCAAAAGGTGACTTTGACAAAATTGACAAATGTGTAGCGGAACGAATTTTCCTTAGCCTTAATAACTCAGTGTGGGAAAGTAGTGGAGCATCCCCAAGATGCAAGCTGTGGGAGACTGAAGTAGCTGTCATGTCTACCATACCATACCATACCATTTTATTTATAAAGCACTTTAAACAGGAACAAGTCCACACCAAAGTGCTGGACAAACAAACACGCAACAGGCAACACAGACAATGAAGTACAACACGAAAAACATAAAAACATTGCAGATCATAAATCAAACGATCCAATACAAATCAGCTGGCATTGAAAGCGATGGAGTAGTAGTGAGTTTTTAACCGGGATTTGAAAACCGAGAGGGAGGGGGCCTGTTTGATGAGCAGCGGTAACTCGTTCCAGAGTCTTGGGCCTGCTACAGAGAACGCCCTGTCACCCCTGCGCTTAAGGCGAGTTTCTGGAACTATTAAGAGTACCTGATCCTCTGACCTCAAAGCACGTGGAGGGACATATGGGTGTATCAGATCCGAGAGATAGGCGGGGGCGAGACTGTTCAGCGATTTGTAGACATACATGAGAATTTTGAATTGGATTCGAAGATGAACCGGTAGCCAGTGAAGGGAGGCCAAGACTGGTGTAATGTGCTCTCTTTTGCGTGTGCTGGTTAAAAATCGGG
>JBBPBX010002421.1:0-67586 GCA_038048925.1 Garcialebias charrua
CATTCATACATACATACATACATACATACATATACATGCATATGCAGTTACATGCACATCTACATATATACCTATGATACCTGTATGTGCATCCCTACATCTATTTTTGTGTGGTTGTGAGCATGCATACGTGTATAAGGCTTCTCTAACAGAACATTTAATAGTGACCGCGAAGCATCAGAGACCCGACCCCCAAGACCCGAGGAAGACAGAGAGGGGACCAGAGCCCAAGACCCCAAGAGGGACCCTGAGCATGGAGCCCCCAGGGCCACCCAAACAGGATGAACCACTCGCCCACCCACTCAAAAGAGCTTGATTCTATTTATATTATGAACTTGTATTACTATGATTTATATATCATTTATTTATTTATATATTTTTTGTTTGTTCTTTGTTGTTTTAGTGAGTCAAATTGGTTCTTCTCATCCTGAGCATTTAATTGTTCTGTTGACCTTGTGTTAATCTGCATTTGATAAATAAACACGATTTGAACTTGGAACTGTTTTTTTTCATTTTTGAGAAATAGCACCCCCCGGTGGACGCCACTGATTGCAAAGTCTTTTAAAGTTCTGCCAGTCTGAGCACAGCCCAGTTGTCCTCACCCTTGTCTATGCCTGGTTGCATTCACAAAGAAGATGACAATCTGGAATTGAACCAAGCATTATCAGGTCCTTTTACTTTAAATTTCTTAAAGAGCCAAGTCTTTTCGCACTGTTTATAGAACCACTAGCTCAGATGATTAGACAGGAAGAGGAAATAAAAGGAGTGGAAATAGGAGGGGAAGAACATAAAATAGGGCTGTTTGCAGATGACATACTGATCTACTTAAAAAATCCAGATGAAAACTTCTTAAAAATAATGAGATCATTAGAGGATTATGGAAAAATTTCTGGATACAAAATTAATGTGGAAAAAACACAGATTCTGACAATAAATTGTTCTCCACTGCAGAAAATGAGAGATACCTACAAACTTCAATGGAATGAAAAATCTATAAAATACTTGGGGGTAAACATAACTAAAACAATTGATAAACTCTATGAGGCTAATTATTTAAAAATAAATTACAATATTAAGAATGACTTGGGGCGATGGATGGATATTGGCCTGGAGTGGAGCTAATTAAAATAAATATTCTTCCACGACTGCTGTATCTGTTTCAGTCCCTGCCACTAATTATCCCACAAAAGCAGTTTATAGAATGGGACAGATGGATTTCAAGGTTCTTATGGAACGGGAAGAAACCTAGAGTCAGATATAAAACACTCCGACTTCCAAAAGAAGGAGGAGGTTTGGGCTTGCCGGCCCTAAAAGAATATTTCTGGGCCGCACAGCTCAGACCCCTAATATGTTGGTGTAATGACGAATATATTTCAAAATGGAAGAATTTGGAAATAGGTAGGAAGGACATAGAAGTTAGAAATTTAATAGCGGACAGAACACTTTTAGGGAATTTAAATATACTAGATTCAATAACTAAGACTACAATCGAAATATGGAACACAGTAATAGATCATTGTAACAATATGGGGCGGTAAGGTATTTAAACACTTACTGGGCCACCATTATTGTAATGATATAGGAGTTATTGGTCAGTTTACTGACTTACCTATATTTTCGATGCGTAGGTCTGAGCAGAGTTTATCTGCACAAACCTTTCACCAATTCGCAAGTTCACCCTTTTTCCGATATTAAATTGCTTTAACTGTGATTAGCCAGAAATGTAACTTCACAAGAGACTTCAATTTATGTTGGTCTACCAGAAAATAGACCTTTTATTGAAATTATCATGAAAGTACATTAAACATTTCTATCGATATTAGCTCTGATTTAATAACTACGTTGACAATAATTCAAATTAAAACAAACAGACAGTTCGAACTTAAACTGTTGGCACATTACTTAAAGTTTCACTGTGTTAAGAAAAGGAAGAAATAGGAGGAATGAAGATAAGTGAAAGCTAAGTTAACCGAAGTTGATTATTTTGAGCAGACAGGGTGGCACTTTTTCCCCACACGAGCAGCTGGGCTCCCGCATGTTCAAACACACCACGACTCGTTACCTGTTGACGGTTCGTCTCTTGGAGATAAGAGTGGAGAAGTGTCTGGACACACACGTGGATGGGTTTGTCCAACGGCCGTCCAGTTGAAACTTCAGCGTGTGTGTGGCTGATTCCACGATACGAGGAAACTCGCCTCCCTCGGCAGGGAACAAAGGTCAAGCGCACTGACTGATTTTCAAAATAAAACTTCCGAAAACAAATTCTTTCAGAAATGAGTGAAGGAATCACAGTAAGGCTTTACTGTGATTCCATCTGAAATGTGGGTCTAGTTGACACAATGACCGGGATGTTTCCAGCCTTTTCCAGAGGAGAAACCAGTTGGCAGCCAGTTCTCTCCTTCCACACTCAAGTCAAAATAGGAAGTGCATCTTTATATGGGAGGCGGGGTCTCCCCCACCTCCTCAATAACTATTGGCTGGTTTAACAAAATAAGAGATGGATTTTCATCTCATAGCCAGAACTGTCTCCGACAGACAACAGGAAAACTATTTACAGAATCGGCCAGATGGGCTGGCCTGTGAGCACAGAGAATATTATGGCTAACTTTCACAGACAAAACAGAGAAGGAAGTGAACAGCCTTTACGTCCCCGATTCAGAACCTGCTTGTTCTGCAGAAATAAAAACCAGCAGAAGGTCAAACTCATGCAAGTAACAGATCATCATTAAATGACAATATATACTGTAGATCAATTCTGAATTAACACACATTAAAGAGAAAGTTCAATCTGAATAATTAGTGTCCAATAATTCAAAATAATTGTAAAAATAATAGTGTCACTTGTTTCCTTGAGAGCTTCAAGAAAGTGTAACACTTAGAGTTTCAAAGAGATGCAGAGAGGTGTACTTGAAGGTCAAGCCCAAAATATCAGATATGAGGTGTTCCACTACATCATCATAAATTAGAAAAGGAAATAAGTAGTCTGAGCTGGTTGGCTTGGGACTCAAGGTTTAAACCGAGTATCTATGACAAAGGTTTTAAACAATGGGCAGATAAAGGTATCACAGCAATTTGTAAATTGACTGAAAAGGGTAAACTGTTAAGTTTTAATAAAATAAAGATAAAATTTGGACTGGAGAATCATGATCAGTATAGATACATGCAGATAAAAGACTATTATAAGAAAGAGGTAAAAACCAGTATAAGTAAAGTAATTGAGATATTCCACAAGTCCTATGAAGGAAAGAAATTCAGAGTGATCTCAGCACTATACCAGGGATTAATGTCAGGCAGGAAGATATCCACTATGTATATTAAAGAAAAATGGGAAGGGGAACTGAATGAACATATAAGCAGTGCTGGGCAGTGCTAATCCAAAAATTAGTTCCGCTATTTCTAAAGCACTAATTTATTTATTTAGGTCCGCAATTTCAAAAGCACTAATGTCTTATGAAAATTAGGGAAAGCTAAATTCTAAATAGTTAATTCTAAAATAAAACACCGTCAGACAAGAAGCAAGTTTTAAGTTGTTTGTATTGTATAGACTTAGGAAGGTATTTATAATAATATTGTTTGTAATAATAATAATTTTCTTTGAGTATAAACAATAGACAGGAAGGTATTTATAATAATATTGTTTGTAATAATAATACTGGCAGTCCAAGCGGCATGCGGCTCGGGTGGTTGTTGAGGCAAAAACTCGGGCGTGGGAGGAGTTCGGAGAGGCCATGGAGAATGACTTCCGTACGGCTTCGAGGCGATTCTGGTCCACCATCCGACGTCTCAGGGGGGGAAAGCATATGCAGTTACATGCACATCTACATATATACCTATGATACCTGTATGTGCATCCCTACATCTATTTTTGTGTGGTTGTGAGCATGCATACGTGTATAAGGCTTCTCTAACAGAACATTTAATAGTGACCGCGAAGCATCAGAGACCCGACCCCCAAGACCCGAGGAAGACAGAGAGGGGACCAGAGCCCAAGACCCCAAGAGGGACCCTGAGCATGGAGCCCCCAGGGCCACCCAAACAGGATGAACCACTCGCCCACCCACTCAAAAGAGCTTGATTCTATTTATATTATGAACTTGTATTACTATGATTTATATATCATTTATTTATTTATATATTTTTTGTTTGTTCTTTGTTGTTTTAGTGAGTCAAATTGGTTCTTCTCATCCTGAGCATTTAATTGTTCTGTTGACCTTGTGTTAATCTGCATTTGATAAATAAACACGATTTGAACTTGGAACTGTTTTTTTTCATTTTTGAGAAATAGCACCCCCCGGTGGACGCCACTGATTGCAAAGTCTTTTAAAGTTCTGCCAGTCTGAGCACAGCCCAGTTGTCCTCACCCTTGTCTATGCCTGGTTGCATTCACAAAGAAGATGACAATCTGGAATTGAACCAAGCATTATCAGGTCCTTTTACTTTAAATTTCTTAAAGAGCCAAGTCTTTTCGCACTGTTTATAGAACCACTAGCTCAGATGATTAGACAGGAAGAGGAAATAAAAGGAGTGGAAATAGGAGGGGAAGAACATAAAATAGGGCTGTTTGCAGATGACATACTGATCTACTTAAAAAATCCAGATGAAAACTTCTTAAAAATAATGAGATCATTAGAGGATTATGGAAAAATTTCTGGATACAAAATTAATGTGGAAAAAACACAGATTCTGACAATAAATTGTTCTCCACTGCAGAAAATGAGAGATACCTACAAACTTCAATGGAATGAAAAATCTATAAAATACTTGGGGGTAAACATAACTAAAACAATTGATAAACTCTATGAGGCTAATTATTTAAAAATAAATTACAATATTAAGAATGACTTGGGGCGATGGATGGATATTGGCCTGGAGTGGAGCTAATTAAAATAAATATTCTTCCACGACTGCTGTATCTGTTTCAGTCCCTGCCACTAATTATCCCACAAAAGCAGTTTATAGAATGGGACAGATGGATTTCAAGGTTCTTATGGAACGGGAAGAAACCTAGAGTCAGATATAAAACACTCCGACTTCCAAAAGAAGGAGGAGGTTTGGGCTTGCCGGCCCTAAAAGAATATTTCTGGGCCGCACAGCTCAGACCCCTAATATGTTGGTGTAATGACGAATATATTTCAAAATGGAAGAATTTGGAAATAGGTAGGAAGGACATAGAAGTTAGAAATTTAATAGCGGACAGAACACTTTTAGGGAATTTAAATATACTAGATTCAATAACTAAGACTACAATCGAAATATGGAACACAGTAATAGATCATTGTAACAATATGGGGCGGTAAGGTATTTAAACACTTACTGGGCCACCATTATTGTAATGATATAGGAGTTATTGGTCAGTTTACTGACTTACCTATATTTTCGATGCGTAGGTCTGAGCAGAGTTTATCTGCACAAACCTTTCACCAATTCGCAAGTTCACCCTTTTTCCGATATTAAATTGCTTTAACTGTGATTAGCCAGAAATGTAACTTCACAAGAGACTTCAATTTATGTTGGTCTACCAGAAAATAGACCTTTTATTGAAATTATCATGAAAGTACATTAAACATTTCTATCGATATTAGCTCTGATTTAATAACTACGTTGACAATAATTCAAATTAAAACAAACAGACAGTTCGAACTTAAACTGTTGGCACATTACTTAAAGTTTCACTGTGTTAAGAAAAGGAAGAAATAGGAGGAATGAAGATAAGTGAAAGCTAAGTTAACCGAAGTTGATTATTTTGAGCAGACAGGGTGGCACTTTTTCCCCACACGAGCAGCTGGGCTCCCGCATGTTCAAACACACCACGACTCGTTACCTGTTGACGGTTCGTCTCTTGGAGATAAGAGTGGAGAAGTGTCTGGACACACACGTGGATGGGTTTGTCCAACGGCCGTCCAGTTGAAACTTCAGCGTGTGTGTGGCTGATTCCACGATACGAGGAAACTCGCCTCCCTCGGCAGGGAACAAAGGTCAAGCGCACTGACTGATTTTCAAAATAAAACTTCCGAAAACAAATTCTTTCAGAAATGAGTGAAGGAATCACAGTAAGGCTTTACTGTGATTCCATCTGAAATGTGGGTCTAGTTGACACAATGACCGGGATGTTTCCAGCCTTTTCCAGAGGAGAAACCAGTTGGCAGCCAGTTCTCTCCTTCCACACTCAAGTCAAAATAGGAAGTGCATCTTTATATGGGAGGCGGGGTCTCCCCCACCTCCTCAATAACTATTGGCTGGTTTAACAAAATAAGAGATGGATTTTCATCTCATAGCCAGAACTGTCTCCGACAGACAACAGGAAAACTATTTACAGAATCGGCCAGATGGGCTGGCCTGTGAGCACAGAGAATATTATGGCTAACTTTCACAGACAAAACAGAGAAGGAAGTGAACAGCCTTTACGTCCCCGATTCAGAACCTGCTTGTTCTGCAGAAATAAAAACCAGCAGAAGGTCAAACTCATGCAAGTAACAGATCATCATTAAATGACAATATATACTGTAGATCAATTCTGAATTAACACACATTAAAGAGAAAGTTCAATCTGAATAATTAGTGTCCAATAATTCAAAATAATTGTAAAAATAATAGTGTCACTTGTTTCCTTGAGAGCTTCAAGAAAGTGTAACACTTAGAGTTTCAAAGAGATGCAGAGAGGTGTACTTGAAGGTCAAGCCCAAAATATCAGATATGAGGTGTTCCACTACATCATCATAAATTAGAAAAGGAAATAAGTAGTCTGAGCTGGTTGGCTTGGGACTCAAGGTTTAAACCGAGTATCTATGACAAAGGTTTTAAACAATGGGCAGATAAAGGTATCACAGCAATTTGTAAATTGACTGAAAAGGGTAAACTGTTAAGTTTTAATAAAATAAAGATAAAATTTGGACTGGAGAATCATGATCAGTATAGATACATGCAGATAAAAGACTATTATAAGAAAGAGGTAAAAACCAGTATAAGTAAAGTAATTGAGATATTCCACAAGTCCTATGAAGGAAAGAAATTCAGAGTGATCTCAGCACTATACCAGGGATTAATGTCAGGCAGGAAGATATCCACTATGTATATTAAAGAAAAATGGGAAGGGGAACTGAATGAACATATAAGCAGTGCTGGGCAGTGCTAATCCAAAAATTAGTTCCGCTATTTCTAAAGCACTAATTTATTTATTTAGGTCCGCAATTTCAAAAGCACTAATGTCTTATGAAAATTAGGGAAAGCTAAATTCTAAATAGTTAATTCTAAAATAAAACACCGTCAGACAAGAAGCAAGTTTTAAGTTGTTTGTATTGTATAGACTTAGGAAGGTATTTATAATAATATTGTTTGTAATAATAATAATTTTCTTTGAGTATAAACAATAGACAGGAAGGTATTTATAATAATATTGTTTGTAATAATAATACTGGCAGTCCAAGCGGCATGCGGCTCGGGTGGTTGTTGAGGCAAAAACTCGGGCGTGGGAGGAGTTCGGAGAGGCCATGGAGAATGACTTCCGTACGGCTTCGAGGCGATTCTGGTCCACCATCCGGCGTCTCAGGGGGGGAAAGCGGTACGCGACCAACACCATTTATGGTGGGGATGGCGTGCTGTTGACCTCAACTCGGGATGTTGTGAGTCGGTGGGCGGAATACTTCGAAGACCTCCTCAATCCTACTGGCACGTCTTCCACTGAGGAAGCGGAGCCTGGGGACTTTGGGTCGGGCTCTCCAATCTCTGGTGCTGAGGTCGCCGAGGTGGTTAAAAAGCTCCGCGGTGGCAAGGCTCCGGGGGTGGATGAGATTCGTCCTGAGTTCCTTAGGGCTCTGGATGTTGTGGGGTTGTGTTGGCTTACGCGACTCTGCAATATCGCGTGGACATCGGGGGCAGTTCCCTTGGATTGGCAGACTGGGGTGGTGGTTCCCCTATTCAAAAAGGGGGACCGTAGGGTGTGTTCCAACTATAGAGGGATCACACTCTTAAGCCTCCCTGGTAAGGTCTATTCAGGGGTTCTGGAGAGGAGGGTCCGTCGGATAGTCGAACCTCGGATTCAGGAGGAGCAGTGTGGTTTTCGTCCTGGTCGTGGAACACTAGACCAGCTCTACACCCTCAACAGGGTCCTGGAGGGTGCGTGGGAGTTTGCCCAACCAGTTTATTGCCAGTTATGAACGAAAATATTAGTATAATTTAATTACTGACTACATAAAATCATAACACTAAAAGCTGTCTCTTAAATCATACCTGGTGTTCTCGATCCTCTGGAGGATACGGTGACTTTTTTCAGGTGGTTTCTCGTAGCCCAGCCACAAAGAAGGATGCGGGTTTTTCTTATCGGAGCATGTTCAACACACACTAGTTGCAGCCACAAATTCAGCTTCGTCTGATTATTCGTACAGCCATGAACAGCGCAACAGGTACCCGAGCTCCTCAAGACATCTTCGTGACAATATTAGCTCAAAATAACAGAAAACAGAACTTCTACGATGCGCGCAGATTAGCAAGCAAACAACGAGGAGCCAATGCAAAAATTCTACTTCCGGGGTCAAACGGAAGTACGACACATTATCGCTTCTACAATGACACCCAAGAATAAGGTGGATAAAGGTGGAGCCTGGGCATGACAAATGGTGGCCTTAGCCCCATAGCTTAATCTTTCTCCACCCTATTCATTTGAGGGAACCAGACAAGGCAGGTGTGTTCTATTACACAGTCATATTGCAGATAGTTTTGTTTAAGAAGGGAAAGGAGAGATAACACTTCAAAAGCAGTTAATTGGTGTCACGGTATGGAGTTGTTGCACCCAGAATGCATGCAGGACTTGAGGCTTGAAAAAACAAACATATGTATTAAATTAAAAATGCTGACAAGGCAGCCAAAAATCGCTAATAAATAGAATAAATAAAAAAACAGGCATTGGTTCTGGGAACTCATAGAAACACACCAAGGATACTGTGAATATATTTAAACTGTATAATTCTGATTTCAAACAAACTAAGGAATAATAATAATTTTTAAAAAGCACTAATTTACCACAATTACAAACCCCTCGTCTATAGGGGCAAGCAGGACAGATATTTGAGGAGCAACAATCAAATGCCATCTGGCCTAAAATTTTTGCTTGTACTTTGTACATGATGATCAATTATTTTGCCTGTGTTAAAAGCCTACTTTTGAGATTCCAGTGGGATGTTGACTTGAAACACAGCAGTGAAGGCTACACCTATGGGACAGATCTGGTTTGCAGGCTGTAGACTGAGGAAGTCCTCTGGATTGGGGATGAAACTGGTCCAGATGACACAATTTAACCTTTTTTGTTTGCCCCGCTGATAATCATTGGTAGGTAAACGTCTCCCTTTTTTTCTGCAGTAAATAATAAATAAATAAATAAATAAATAAGTAAATAAATAAATAAAAACAGAAGAGTTTCTTCAGATTCCTGAGTCATGGAGTTCTTTTGACAGGGAAAATTGAACTTTAAGACTATACAAGACCACAATATGCAAAGTTGAGAAACAGAACCTGTGTACTCCTGCCTTCACTATAGGTCATACTTTGTTCCTTCCTCTTTTGGAAATAAGGGGTGACTACAATCATTTCCATTATCTTGGAAAAGTCCACCACCATCTGTCCTTCGTGGTTCCTTTCCTTGACATGAAATCTGCTCATCACTTTGTCATCCCCTTGGTTTCCTTCACCAACATGTCCATTCAGGTCTGCTCTCGTCACCACTCTCTCCTCCTTGGGAATACTCTATATCACTTCATCTAGATCCTTTCAGAATTTCCCTTTCTCTTCTACATCACATCCAACCGGAGCATATCACCGACAACATTCAACATTAGACCTTCTATTCAGACACATCACTCTTACTGACATTCTTTTCATCTCTACTATGTTCGTTGTCAACTCCTCCTTCAGGACCACCCCTACTCCTTTTCTCTTTCTACCCACACCATGGTAAAACTGTTTAAACCATGCTCCAGTGCTGCAAGCCTTTCTGCCCTTCCACTTGGTAAAACCATTTTTGCTGGGACCCTGTCTGTCAATAACATCTGTGTTGGTTGTTGTTAATTTGGGCCATGACCAATCTGATATGGCGTTATTTAGATGAAGTGACGTTTTAGTTTTGATAAAGTGATGCTCTTCCTGACACAACCTTCACCAGTTACCCTGGCTTTGGACTGGCAAAAGAGATACACTGACTTGTACTCCATTGTGACTGGTTGTAAGATATTTTTCTTCTTTATAAAGACAAGTGGTGATGTGCTCTTAACACATTCATGATAATGTACCAAATTGTTTGCCAGTTACCATGGTGTTTTTCAAGACAGAGCATTTTTGATACAGTTGATCACGGACTATTGACAAACATCCTAGAACACTCTGGTCTATCAAAACTTGCAGTCTCCTGGTTCACCAACTACCTAACTGACAGAACGCAGTCTGTTCATGTAGCCGGATCCTCCTCTACATTCTTAGATGTTGTGAAAGGGGTGCCACAGGGTTCTGTCTTGGGTCCCATTCTTTTCTCTCTATACATCAACGATCTTTGCAGTGATCTGTCAAATGCTTCCCACCATTATTACGCAGATGACACCATCATCTATTGCTGTTCTTCCTCCCTCAGCCAAGCTTTCACCTCTCTTCAGGATGCTTTTAATATTATTCAGTCACGGCTGCAAAAACTTAGACTGGTCCTAAATGCCGACAAAAGCAAGTTCATGGTTCTTGCCAACAGAAAGCTGCAACCAGAGAACCCACCTCAAATTGGAACCCAAGAGGGAAAACAAATAGAAATGGTCTCCACCTACAAATATCTAGGTTTCAACATTGACACTGAACTGTCTTTTAAAACCCACATCTCCAAAATGGCCACTAAACTCAAACTGAAGCTAGGTTTCTTCTTCAGAAACAAATCCTGCTTCTCATGCAAAGCCAGGAGAACATTAGTAGCTGCAACATTCATGCCAATACTAGATTATGGTGACGTGCTGTACATGAGTGCTGCATCAAAATACCTACAGTCCTTAGACTCCATTTACCACGGTGCCCTTCGGTTCATTACTGACTCCAGTTATCGCACTCATCACTGTGAGCTTTACGTAAAATCTGGCTGGTCATCTCTCAGCACTCGAAGATACACTCACTGGATATCCTTCATCTACAAGACCCTCCTAAACCTGGTCCCGTCATACCTCACCTCCTTAATACAAACATCACACAGTCAATACTCCCTGCGCTCTAACGATTTAGTCCTCCTGTCAGTTCCTCCTGTCAGAACTGAACTAGGAAAAAGAGCGTTCAGCTTCGCCGTCCCCTCAGCCTGGAACAACTTACAGAAAGATCTGAAACTATCAACATTCATCTCTCCTGGATCCTTTATGTCAACCGTAGTAGAAAATGTCATCAAGAAACTTGACCATTGCAGATGTTTCTAACCACTACTTATCCAATATACATGTCATTGTTGGTTTTTTTGTCTGCTTGTTTTGTATATAATGTATATAGAAATCTGTCATATCCTGTTGGTTTTGAACTGTCAACATCTGTTTACTGTGATTGTAGTTTTCTTTATTTTCTTTTTGATAAGTGCAAATGCCTATTGCCAATGTGACGTGTGCTGCTGACCACTTGACCAGGTCACCCTTGTAAAAGAGATCTCGATCTCAATGGGCTCTACCTGGTTAAATAAAGGTGATTGATTGATTGATTGATTTTTGGGCCCACTAACTGTCTCATATGTCGTAATCCCATGTCTGCCTAGCCATTGCATATTTATTCATTCAGTCCCGGTAGGACTGGAAAGCGCCTTGCATGGCAGTCTGCCGCTACCGGTGTATGAATGGGTGGATGGTTGGTATTGTAAAGCGCTTTGGGGCCCCTCATAGGGGGCTGGAAAGCACTATATAAATAAGCTCCATTTACCATTTACCATTTATTCAGAAAATAATTCAATTAACAATGCCTTTTGAATTGTACATTTTTCTTGGAAGGACCTTCTTAACAAAATGTGTGAAAATTTATTCTTTAAAGAAATAAAAATGGTTTCCTATTTGTCTAAATTTTGTCAAGGCCACTGATGTTGAAGCACATGTACTCAGGTGGTGAAAGTTGGTGTTTTGATGTTGAAAGATGGAGAAGACATCATTGCCACATCTATAATTCTCGGGGAAGAACTGGTCCTGGCTAATTTGAAGGACATCCCACTTGTATATTTTGATTGCAAATATTACAATGAAAGTTGCACTGGCTGCAGCATAATTGGTGTTTGTGTAGTTTATCAACACGCTTGCTATTGAAGAAGGTACAAAAGTATTTTGTAAAAGAAAAGAAAAAGCATGTTATTGATCTGTGGGTGGAAATCTGAGTACCCAGAGAAAACCCACACAGAAAAGTAACCAAGCATTAGAAAAAAACTTGCAAACTGCACAGAAAAACCCCAGGCCAAACCGGGGATTGAACCCAGGACCTTCTTGCTGTAAGGAAACACTGCTAATCACTGAACTGTCGTGCTGCCACATTCAACTGCTCTTTACTACCAAAACAAACAAAATTATACTTCATACACAGTTTAGAAGTTAATCTTTCCCATACCTAGCAGACAGTCTCTCTCAGATTAATGAATCAGATTCATCCTTTGGGTATCAGTCAAGTCATCCCACAGCCCATGGAAGTCACACATTAAGATATGCACTGCCCCATCTTCTCCCAGCCTGCCTACAGTTAGTGTAGAAGCAGAAATGAGTTAATGGAATAACTAATGTGAAAAATATGTGATGTTTGTGCATTAAACCCCAAATTCCATTTTAACCCCCTTCATCCAGTACCATTGGGAAAAAAACTGTTTTCCTCCAGTGTCCAGAGTGGCTCCACCCTCTCTAATGGAAGAAGTGTAGACAGCATCAAAATTCCTACTAAGGCCTTTGAACACTTGAGTTGGAAAAAAAAAACATTTACAAGTTGATACACTGAAAAACAGTTCATCCCTTACCTTAGTCACTTAAATGTCATAACTGACGCTCTTCAGTGTGTTTCCTAACGGGTCATAAACAATCTGTTGGATGTGAGCTAGAGGAGAAAGAGAAGCTCCATGTCACCTCCATTTTTCCAAAAGTCCTCAAAGCACAAATCAAACTCCTGGTCCAGGTTCCAGAGAAGTGTTGCATGTTCAGGCAGTTTCTGCTTCACCAGTTTGAACTCTCTCAGACTGGGGGAGTGTGCAAGGTTCCCTGAGAAGAAGTTAAAAGGCTGCTACGACTTTAAAGCTGCTGTATGTAACTTTTTAAAAATATATTTTAACATTTCTTAACTCTGTCACTTTCTCCTGACAGACTGATGTTAGACAAAGTAATCTCTGAAAAAAACTATAGTCCTCTGGCTTCTCCGGTGGTACTACAAGCATTTGTAAAAACCCACAGTGACCCGCCGTTAACCAGCCAATAAAAGAGTTTTTAACCAGCCAATAAAAACAATTTGGTTCATGAACGACTTTCTCACGCCCATCCCCCGCCCATCCCCCTTCTGTCCCAACTCCGCCTGGCCAGTCACAAGACAGGCCATGCTGTGGAGGAGGAGCTAAGGATGGTGAGTTGCAAGTCAGCCGAGAGCAAGTGGGAGGGACCAGAAAGGTGTCTCTGTTCAAATTTTTTCTGTCCAGCGTTTTCCAGAAACTACATACAGCACCTTTAAGCAACAACACAAGAGCTGTAATAAATATTGCAACATAAATGTTTTCATGTACTTGAAAGAGTTTTCCTTATACACCCCCAAATGAGAGCATCACATTTTAACTGCTCAATGGTGTTAAAGTCCACTTATACTTGTGCACTTATAACATGTTCTACATAATATCAAACTCAATAACTGCAATTTTATCATGTGAGATGAATGCTGACAACCATCCTCTCTATCACTTGATTAAATCATGAACATTGTTACCAACACAAGAATGTGCTAAATTAACAAGAGAATAAATGTGGATGCTTGCCTCAAGTGCAAGTACAGCAGACAGTGCTGTCCCTCCACAACACAGTAAAAAAGTTCAGGATTTACTCATTACATGCAGTAATAGACTTGAATAAAATGTGTGTGAACTTGTGGCTTACATTTGGTCTGCAACCATTAAAAACAGACCAGCATTACCATACAAACAAATTAGTAGAATTCAGGTGGGTGCATGCGTGTACACTGAGTCAACAAAATACATTAGCTGCTATGCTAGGAGGGCAATTAGCATTCTAGCACAGAAATGCTAATTCAACCTGGAGAGACTCACAAAACGAGAGATAATAATACAATTAACAAGTTTTATTGATTAGGGTTTCTTTGGCGCTCGCCGCTCGAGCCCCGGCGGAGGGCATGCATGCCGGACTGCTGAGAGCTTGAATGTCCGGCATAGGGAGATAGATTATGGATATCTTCCCCCGGGACCCGGACCCGGTGGCGGAGTCGGGACAGCAGACGTCCAACCCATCCCACCGGTACGTGATTGACGGCCAGCCAGCGACAGTCGGCTCCGGTCAGCCCTGAGACAAACACCAGCGCAGAACTCCCATCCTGAGCAAGCACGAAGCGACAGTGGGAAGGAAAAACTCCCCCGCGAGGAAGAAACCTCCAGCAGAACCAGGCTCAGGACAAGCGGCCATCTGCTTCGACCAGCTGGGTTACAGGGAACAGGAGGCAGGAACAAAGCAGGAACGCACACAGCTGCAGGACCAGGACGGAGGCGAGCAAGACAACCCCAGGCGGCGCAGGCGGGATGAAGAACAGGGGAGAACCGAGGAGCCAGAAACCTTGGGAGGAGACGGGGAAGTGGAGGGAGGCGACCAGACTTGCAACGGGCAAACAGGAAGAGCTGAGGAAGGGATGGCCTTATATCAGGATGGACAGTTGATGAGTGATTTGATGCAGCTGTGAGTCTTGCCATTGTTGAATTTGCATCTTCGACTTCATTACAATGGATGGCTTTGGACAGCTGTACTGAAATGTAATTTTGTTGTGCTTCTGTGCAATGACAATAAAGGTTGATTCTGATTCTGAATAAAAACCAGTGCTTAATATGAGCAGGATCCTGCCGGAACAGGATCTGAGAACTCTTATTTTGACAGGGTGCATTCTGGCAACTGTTTGCTTGGATGCAGCAAATCTCAGGCTTACTAAGAATAAAGTTATGAACAAACATGAGCCTTGAATGAATAAAACTTATGGCTGAAAATTATTACATATGCTAGTTTTAAACATAGATGGCAATATGACTTAATATCACATATCTGCCCTTTCAAATGAAGCATTTCTGCCTCTACAGACACCCTAAAAGAGCGGTGGGGGTGAGTGCCTGGGGGTTTCACATGTGGAGTCAGACTGTGAATTCAGCAAAGAGCTGGCTTGTAAGGGAGGTACAATATGTGTCTTCAAATATAGGTAAAATGTAAATTTGCAACCCATTAAAATGTGTACCCTTTGTCCAGAATTTCATTCCACATGTCTATAAAATAACCTTTAAACACACCGAAATGAAGGAAATTTCATCTACAGGTACTTTATTCAAAAAATTCTGAGATGACCCCCAGACACGAAGACAGACTACTACAAGAGATCCTTCCTGCCCACAGCCAGCATCTAGAACTCTAATGAAACTAGGATGAGTAGCATTTCTTCTTCCGGCACTCGGCAAGGCAGGTCGCATATCTTTCTGCTCTTCCCTCCCTAAGTTTTTCCTACTCCCTGCTTGCTTTTCGTCTCGTCTGCGACCCTTCAGCGCTCACTCGAACCAATATGGAATTAATAAATTGGGCTGTTTCTTCAATGGATAAGATTTTTTCCACGAAGCGGACCGTGCCAGGAGAAGCTGTCTGTCCCTCCGACACACACGCGGCTGGATACGTGCTGGACTCGTGGGGTCAGTGGCAGCCCATGTGTCTGACCGTCTTAAGTGTCGAGGACGTGGAGGATTTGTGGATTATTGGATTATTGGTAGCAACTGCTCTGTTTTTTGGCGTAAGCGGAGTTGTTTGTTACTGGAAACTGAGGGAGGCTTCGGCAGCTATCAGCGCGCTGTCGGCACTGCCTGATCAGCAAAATTCTCTGAACCGGGCCGTGAGCTCCTCATCCCAGCTGTTGTATGAGCTCAATCGCTCGCTTGGAGCGGTGGTGGATCACCGCGGACCTGCTGTGCGTTTTGGGACTTGTTTACAGCCACCCCGGATCAATCAAGGGACAGATGGGAGCTCATAGAGCGGAGCGCCGTGAGCTCCTCATCCCAGCTGTTGTATGAGCTCAATCGCTCGCTTGGAGCGGTGGTGGATCACCGCGGACCTGCTGTGCGTTTTGGGACTTGTTTACAGCCACCCCGGATCAATCAAGGGACAGATGGGAGCTCATAGAGCGGAGAGGAGCGGAACCACATATTTGGATTTTTTTCGGCCATGAAACAGCACCACAGACTTGATGGCGGCAGTGGAAAAGAACACTGTGGTCTATTGGATAACAAACAAGAATATTATCTGGCTTCTGTACATGTCCTTGAAAAGTAGGCTGTCGGAAGCCATTCTCCTGGGAGCGAGGAGCTGAAGAAACCTGCTGCCCCCCCCCCCCCCCCCAGAGATTTCTGTGAAGCCTCAGATAACACCCAGCTGCACATCTGCTGAACTCTGTGTTTGTCTGAAATTACTCACAGACTTATCTCCTTGCCTGCCGTCTCTCCATTTGTTATTGTAACTAAATGTGCTTTTTGATATGGTTTTTACTGGATCACGCGGTGTCTTGAAGACAAAATGTGATTCATCTTTTTTTAATATCAATGCTGTAAAACCCCGTGTCTTTGCCTGTTTTCCTGCTTTTGACCTTCATCTGGGGACAGATGAGCGGCCGCGCTATAAGTATATCATGTGTTGATAAACATATCATGTGTTGATAAACATGTCATGTGCTTTGTTGAGCTGCAGCTTTTTTGCACTCATTCTCTCTCCTGGATGACTGTAACTACATATTTACGTTGTATTGGTGAAAATTGATGCAATGTCAATAAACCTTCTTATGTCTTATGTCTCTTAATTTCCCATTTGGGATCCTTTTTCACCATAGAGTTTGTTCCAACTATAGGGGGATCACACTCTTAAGTCAAAGTCAAGTCAAAGTCAACTTTATTGTCAGATCTGCAATATGTACTGTACAGGACATACACAGGACCGAAATTGCGTTTCTCTCAGTCCCTCGGTGCAACAGTAAACATCTAAACATTGAAACACTGAAACATATAATAATAGACATAAGCATAAAATAGTAAAACTAACACTGTCCTGAGTTTTTGCATAGTGGTATAAGAGTATGAAAATTTACACCAACTCTAAAACTAAAACATTAAACATTTAATGAACATAAAATTTACACCAACTCTAAAGCTAAAACATTAAACATTTAATGAACATAATACTGTCCTGAGTTTTTTGCATACTAGTATAAAAAAAGAGTATAAAAAGTATAACTAAAATAAACTAAAGGTTTCTAGCATTGACATTTGCAAAGTGGCAAAGCAGCGTATGAGTTAATGTACACAGTATATGTATGAGGTAGTAGTTGATGTCGTTATAGAGGCAAAAAGTGGCATATGCAGTAAGGCACATTGGGCATCCCTAAATAAGACCGTTCAGAGCACACTGTATATGTATCAGCAGTGGTGTAGATATTAGAGTAGTGTAAATGTAAACAGTAGTAATTACATGTAAGCAGTAGTAATAAAAGTAAACAGTATTAATAAATGTAAACAGAGAATGTAAACAGTATTATGATTATAGGCAGTGATGTAATACAAACATTAGTGCAAGTATGAGAAGTAGTGCAAACTGTATGAGCACATGACCGAGAGTTTAGTGAATAACCCGTTTGATGACACAGAGTCCAGTGTTAAAATCTTTGTGTTGTGTGGTAATGTGTGAGAAAGTTTTAGAGTTAAGGCAGTTCAAATGGGAGGGGGGGCAGAGCAGGCAGAGTGTTTAGCATCCTGACTGCCTGATGGACAGAGCTGTCTCTCAGTCTGCTGGTTCGAGCCTGGAGACTCCTCAGTCTCCTTCCTGATGGCAGCAGTCTGAAGCAGCTGTGTAGTGGGTGTGTGGGATCACCTGCCATGCAGTGGGCTTTCCGAGTGAGGCGTTTGCTGTGTAAGTCCTGCAGTGAGGGCAAGGAGGTGCCCACGATCTTCTCAGCTGCTCTCACAATGCGCTGGAGGCTCTTGCGGCAGGATGCAGTACATGCACCAAACCACACAGTGATGCAGCTGGTCAGGACACTTTCTATGGCACCTCTGTAGAAGGTGCTCATGATGGGGGTTGAAGCTCCAGCCCTTTTCAGCTTGCGGAGAAAGTAGAGTTAAGCCTCCCTGGTAAGGTCTATTCAGGGGTTCTGGAGAGGAGGGTCCATCAGATAATCAAACCTCGGATTCAGGAGGAGCAGTGTGGTTTTCATCCTGGTTATGGAACACTGGACCAGCTCTACACCCTCATCAGACATTGTCAAAAATTGTCCAAAAATTGTCAATCTACATACAGTTGTGTGTCTTCTGTCAGAGACCTCAAGGGAACCCCCTACTGTTATGGTGTGATCTGTCAATTTACATGTATGTGTTACCTCAGCTTGCAATTTACATATGATGGTGCGTGTTTCTTAAGATTGTTATAACCCCACACACTCACATTTTGTTTCAGTGAATTGAAAAAACCTCTGGATAGAGGTCGAAACGTCTTCTGCAACAAATAAAGTCCAGTTGATCTTGTATTGAACGCCTTTTTGATTTTTTCATGTCCTGGACGACTGAGAATCTTCACCAGCATGTAGGAAATTAACTATCACGGATTTCTTTGATCTGATAATTTCAATGTCTGGGCGTACCTGAATCTGAACATCTGCAAACTCTGTTTCACCTGTCCCTCTTCTGAGCAAGAAGTGAGGATCCTCATCACGAGATCTGTTGACATTGTTGTAACCAACTTCTGAGGAACCTATCTTAGCTTTCGGTTCAAACCACAGAATGAGGCCTGCAATTAAAACAATTCCCAAGGAGGTTATCATGGGCGCTTTCTGGCTGCTCACTGCACTACCTGGTGGTGGTTGGGTTAAATGCAGAGACGAATTTCGTCTGTGTATGGGAAACATACACAGATGACAGACAAAGACATTATTATTATTATTATTATTATTATTATTAACCTAATCACTCGATAATTCATTCTCCCTGTAACAATTATGTATAACAAACAATGTCCCCCTTTTATGTAATGTTATTTTAAGTCTGCCTTGATTGTTTCCTCAAGTTGTATCGTGGTTGTGGGACAGGTCGATCTACGTTCCCAACTGGAGATGGAAGTTTAGCGTCACTCTGCACAGATGGCTCACTCAGTTCCTCAGACACACTTAGTCCTTCAGATGCGCCCAGCTCAGCCAAGTCGTCTCGTACCTGCTATAGAGTGCGTTGAGAAGGGTCATAACTTTTAACACAATGCGTCTTATGTATCCAATTACCGAGTTTAACCTCAGTTAGCCAAACTTTTACACAATGAGATGTTACTACAGCCACCTTGTACGGCCCGTCCCATCTTGGCTGAGACCAGTTAAATCGTGCTACCTTTCTTAGAATCCAGTCACCTGTTTCCACAAGGGCACTGTTCTGTTCTCCCTCTTGTGTCTGGATCTCCAGTATCTGTTGAGAAATGCTCATTACAGTATTATTAAGCTTCTTCAAGTACTCTGATATGTCATAATGTTGTAATTGTAACATAGTACTTTCTGAAGGCAAAGGATGGGTGAAAGGACATGGCATTTTCCTCCCTGTAAGTATCTCATGTGGGCTTACATTCAGAGTATTGTTTGGAGTTGACCTTAAATTAAACAACACTATAGGTAGAGCATCAGGCTATTTCAATTTTTTGTCTGCACAAACTTTTGCCAACCCTTCTTTAAGAGTACGGTTAGCTCGCTCCACAATACCTTGCGAAGCTGGGTGAAAAACAGCCCCAAACTTGTGCTGAATGCCAAACATTTTTTCAACTTCTTTTAATTCCATCCATCCATCCATCCATCTTCTTCCGGTTGGGTCGCGGGGGTAGCAGCCTAAGTAGGGAGGCCCAGACTTCCCTCTCCCCAGCCACATGGAGCAGCTCCTCTGGGGGAATCCCAAGGCGTTCCCAGGCCAGCCGAGAAACATAGTCCCTCCAGCGTGTCCTGGGTCTTCCTCTGGGCCTCCTCCCGGTGGGACATGCCCGGAACACCTCCCCAGGGAGGCGTCCAGGAGGCATCCTAACCAGATGCCCGAGCCACCTCAACTGGCTCCTCTCGATGTGGAGAAGCAGCGGCTCTACTCCGAGTCCCTCCCGGATGACTGAGCTTCTCACCCTATCTCTAAGGGAGAGTCCAGACACCCTGCGGAGAAAACTCATTTCAGCCGCTTGTATCCGAGATCTCGTTCTTTCGGTCACAACCCAAAGCTCATGACCATAGATGAGGGTGGGAACGTAGATCGATCGGTAAATTGAGAGCTTTGCCTTTCGACTCAGCTCTCTCTTCACCACGACAGACCGGTACAGAGCCCGCTTCACTGCGGATGCTGCACCTATCCGCCTATCGATCTCACGCTCCAGTTTTCCCTCATTCGTGAACAAGACCCCGAGATACTTAAACTCCTCCACTTGGGGCAGGACCTCATCCCCGACCCGGAGAGGGCATGCTACCCTTTTCCGGCTCAAGACCATGGCCTCGGATTTGGAGGAACTGATCCTCATCCCGGCCGCATCACACTCGGCTGCAAACCGCTCCAGCGAAAGCTGTAGATCACGATCTGATGAAGCCAATAGGACCACATCATCTGCAAAAAACAGAGAAGCGATTCTAAGGCCACCAAAACGGATCCTCTCAACACCTTGGCTGCGCCTAGAAATTCTGTCCATAAAAGTTATGAACAGAATCGGTGACAAAGGGCAACCTTGGCGGAGTCCAACTCTCACTGGAAACGAGCCTGACTTACTACCGGCAATGCGGACCAAGCTCTGACACCGGTCGTACAGGGACCTAACAGCCCATATCAATGGGCCTGGTACCCCATACTCCCGGAGTACCCCCCACAGAACCCCCCGAGGGACGCGGTCGAATGCCTTTTCCAAGTCCACAAAGCACATGTAAACTGGTTGGGCAAACTCCCACGCGCCCTCCAGGACCCTGCTGAGGGTGTAGAGCTGGTCCAGTGTTCCACGACCAGCACGAAAACCACACTGCTCCTCCTGAATCCGAGGTTCGACTATCCGACGGACCCTCCTCTCCAGAACCCCTGAATAGACCTTACCAGGGAGGCTTAAGAGTGTGATCCCCCTATAGTTGGAACACACCCTACGGTCCCCCTTTTTGAATAGGGGAACCACCACCCCAGTCTGCCAATCCAAGGGAACTGCCCCCGATGTCCACGCGATATTGCAGAGTCGCGTAAGCCAACACAACCCCACAACATCCAGAGCCCTAAGGAACTCAGGGCGAATCTCATCCACCCCTGGAGCCCTGCCACCGCAGAGCTTTTTAACCACCTCGGTGACCTCAGCTCCAGAGATTGGAGAGCCCGACCCAAAGTCCCCAGGCTCCGCTTCCTCAGTGGAAGACGTGCCAGTAGGATTGAGGAGGTCTTCGAAGTATTCCGCCCACCGACTCACAACATCCCGAGTTGAGGTCAACAGCACGCCATCCCCACCATAAATGGTGTTGGTCGCGTACCGCTTTCCCCCCCTGAGACGCCGGATGGTGGACCAGAATCGCCTCGAAGCCGTACGGAAGTCATTCTCCATGGCCTCTCCGAACTCCTCCCACGCCCGAGTTTTTGCCTCAGCAACCACCCGAGCCGCATGCCGCTTGGACTGTCGGTACCTATCTGCTGCTTCCGGGGTCCCACAGGCCAAAAAGGCCCAATAGGACTCCTTCTTCAGCCTGACAGCATCCCTCACCGCCGGTGTCCACCACCGGGTTCGAGGGTTGCCACCACGACAGGCACCAACAACCTTGCGGCCACAACTCTGATAAGCTACCTCGACAATAGAGGCGCGGAACATGGCCCACTCGGACTCAATGTCCCCCGCCTCCCTCGGAACGTGTTCAAAGCTCTCCCGGAGGTGGGAGTTAAAGCTCCGTCTTACGGGAGACTCTGCCAGACGTTCCCAGCAGACCCTCACAATACGTTTGGGTCTGCCAGGTCTGACCGGCATCCTCCCCCACCATCGGAGCCAACTCACCACCAGGTAGTGGTCAGTTGACAGCTCCGCCCCTCTCTTCACCCGAGTGTCCAGGACATGCGGCCGCAGATCAGATGAGACGACAACAAAGTCGATCATCGAACTGCGACCTAGGGTGTCCTGGTGCCAAGAGCACATATGTACACCCTTATGCCTGAACATGGTGTTCGTTATGGACAATCCATGACGAGCACAGAAGTCCAACAACAAAACACCACTCGGGTTCAGATCAGGGGGGCCGTTCCTCCCAACCACACCCCTCCAGGTCTCACTGTCATTGCCCACGTGAGCGTTGAAGTCCCCCAGCAGAACAAGGGAGTCCCCAGGAGGCGCACCCTCCAATACCCCCTCCAAGGACTCCAAAAAGGGTGGGTAATCTGCGCTGCCGTTCGGCGCATAGGCACAAACAACAGTCAGAGCCCGTCCCCCCACACGTAGGCGAAGGGAGGCTACCCTCTCGTTCACCGGGGTGAACCCCAACGTACAGGCACCAAGATGGGGGGCAACAAGTATGCCCACTCCTGCTCGGCGCCTCTCACCAGGGGCAACTCCAGAGTAGAAGAGTGTCCAACCCCTCTCAAGGAAACTGGTTCCAGAGCCAGAGCCATGCGTTGAGGTGAGTCCAA
Organism: Garcialebias charrua; assembly: GCA_038048925.1. Lineage (NCBI taxonomy): Eukaryota > Metazoa > Chordata > Actinopteri > Cyprinodontiformes > Rivulidae > Garcialebias > Garcialebias charrua. The sequence goes on from JBBPBX010002421.1 coordinate 22,868, forward strand.
CTATTTCTAGCCGGAACCTCTCAACCTCACACACTAGCTCAGGCTCCTTCCCCACCAGAGAGGTGACATTCCATGTCCCAATGGCCAGCTTCTGTAGCCGAGGATCAGACCGCCAGGGTCCCCGCTCTCGGCCACCACCCATCCCACATTGCACCCGACCCCTTTGGCCCCTCCCATAGGTGGTGAGCCCATGGGAAGGGCTCTTTTAATTCCTCGTTTGCAAAATGAGTCCAATTATCTGATCTGATCACTGAAAGGACTCCAAATCTGGGGATTAATTCCTTTGTCAACACTTTATAACTTCTTTTGCCTTTTCAGTTTTAGTTGGAAAAGCCTCTACCCAACGGCTATATGGATCTACACACATAAGTAAATATCGTTTCCCATTTACTCGATTTCCAGCTCCCATATCAGTAAAATGAATCACAATCTCTTTCCATGATGCTTGAGGCATTGGAAAACCACCCAGTCCAGTTTTAAGTGCAACCCCTGGATTATGGTGACAGCATATTTCACAAGTCTGTACAAAGTATTTTGCAATGGAAAAAACATACGGATTCCATCAGCTCTGTGATATCAAGTCAATCAATTTTGAGGTACCATAGTGCCCTCTGCTGTGAGCCTCTTGGCATAACAGGTTGAACAAACCTGCTAGGGCTACCATTTTACCCTCGTGGTTTCTCTAAATTTGTTCAAAATCCTTTTTAGCTCCACAGTCTAACCATGCTTGCTTCTCGTGTGGAGAGGCTGCATTTTGTAATTCTCTAATAGATTCCAGAGTGAATTCCTTTTCAAAATACTTTTCAGAATTCTTTTCTCATGTCCCTGGATCATCTGTGACCTTAAAGTGTAGCCTGCAGCTTTTTTAGCAGCCTGATCTGCTTCATGGTTCTCCTTAGCAATAAAATGATTCCTTTTTTGATGTCCCATGCAATTAATTACTGCCACCTGTCTGGGTCGCTGCAATGCATAATACAATTCCAGTAATTGTTTAAAATGTCTGATTGGCTCTCCAAACGAAGTGACAAATCCTTTTCTCCTCCAATGACAGAGGTCTACATAGACTGCTTGAAAAACATTAGCTGAGTCTGTGTAGATGTTAACCCTTTTCCCTGCTGCAACATGACAAGCCTCTGTCATTGCTTTAAGCAAAGGTGGGCTCATGACCGCTAGGTAGCGCTAATCCACTTACAACGGACCTAACATTTTTGTCAGCGTAACAGCGGTTTGACTAACTTTTATAATTCATAAGTGGATTTGCGCTATTTTTATTTAAAATGCAATACCGTTAATAACTAATTATCTATCAGTAAAAACTAAAAAACTTATTTACGGGCCCAGACGACTGCTAACAAACCATATCCTGTCAGCGCCGGATGTGGTCCGTGACAAAAAGCGTCCCCTCAGTCTCTTTGCTAGAGCGAGCGCTCTCAGTTAGTAGCCAATGTGTTACTCTGCAACCTTATTGCTTGTTTTCAAAGAGTCAGACGAAGAGTTTTTAACATGGAAGGTGAACTTATGGATGTTTCTTAGCGGCCTACGTGACGCGTCTGGATTTTAAAAAGTTTTTCGCCATTTGCCCTCTTCAAAATGGCGGCCGCGACGGCCACAGAAGATAAGGACTTTCCATGAAAACACGGTAAAAACAATTATTTCTTTGCTGAGAAAAAATATATTTCTTAGCTGACTTTATAGCACAAGGTTTTTCTGAGCTTAACCGGTTCAAATGGTCAAATCTGCTGGATTAAAAAAAGTATTTCGCCATTTGCGGCCGCCATTTTGAAGAGGGCAAATGCGAAATACTTTTTTTAATCCAGCAGATTTGACCATTTGAACCGGTTAATCTCAGAAAAAACTTGTGCTATAAAGTCAGTGACTTTATAGCACAAGGTTTTTCAGAGCTTAACTTGTTCAAATGGTCAAATCTGTTGGATTTAAAGAAGTATTTTGCATTTGCCCTCTTCAAAATGGCGGTTAGCGTGTTAGCATTAGCGTCCACTAGCATTGCTAATACATAAGTGCTTTTGAAATTGCGGACCTAAATAAATCAATAAGTGCTTTAGAAATAGAGGAACACATTTTTGGATTAGCGCTACCCAGCACTGGCTTTAAGCTCAGTTAACTGTACTGAAGCTGGCTGGTTCATCACTTCTACCTTGAGTTCAACAAAACTCCCTAGAATGTGTTTAAAATATTATCTAGCACTATGGCTGTGTTTATTTTCACATAATTGTGCATATCTGTGTAAATTGGCAATATTTGGCAATATTTGGTCTAAAACTGTGTTTACGGTAGTCCTTTGGGTTGAACAGAGGTTATTGCACCTTAATTTTCATATTGGTCAGGACTGTTCACTCTGATGTGTCTTGTACACTCTGATGTCACACAGGTGGTTCAAGCAGAGCCAATCCCCTGCAGAGATGAGAAGTGCATACCTTATATGGAAGTGCTGCATTTCACTCCTGACAAGCGGTTTTATTTTTCTTTTCATTTTCATTGTTTTAGGCCTTTGGTTTTGGATGGAATGGGTGGAATGGATAAATACATCTACATGTTTATTCTTTGTTGTTGCTTGGTGTATGTTGTTGGCTAGAGGTTTAATTTGTTTTAGGTTGTTGCAGGTGGAGGCGTGAACAAAAGCACAACTCTACCTCCACCCCTCCTTGTCTCTCGACACGCCCATTTTCAGGGAGATTTTGGAAGGAGGAGTTACCGTCTCAACCTGGGTTTAGTCTCACTTTAACACCATGTAGTACTTCTACTGTTTTACGTTCTCCTACTGCCCTCTCTAGGACAGTGTCCTTCAAAAGTTTGGCTGGTTAAGCCAGAAACTTTCCCTCTAATTGTCTGGCTCAAGACAACTGAGGGTTCACGTTTCCCTACCTCACAGAAGTGACAGCGACAGCCTCTTCTGTAACATGCCTCAGTTGCGGACACATCCGGGCAATATGTCCTATGCCTTTGCATTTAAAGCAAATGGTCTGACCATCTGGTGTGAATTTAGGTTGGGATCTGATTCTTGGTTTGGGCTCTGATTAAATCAGTTGCACGTGTCAGCACATTTCACTTACAGTGCTGGCAAGTTCAGCTTATGTTTATGCCTACTCCTTTAACTGCTGTCCTTGATATGTGACTGTTTGCTGAACCTCATCTAAAGCTGCATGTTGGTCAACTTGTTTACTGGTAGTTATCTTAGACACAGAACTCTGAGTTACTTTGACTGAACCCAGTGGTTTTCAAACTTTGGTAAAATTAGACCTGTTTTTCATCTCCCAAAGGAGAGCTTCATCCTTCACCTCTAACAAACAAGAGTTTCTCTCTGATTATCCTGATGCATGCTCAATAATCCAGGTAGAAAAATCCAAAAAAGCTAAGTCTGGTCCTCTGGACATTCAAAAAACAAAACAAAACAAAGCAAAAAAAAAAAACCTGTAGAAACGTTTCGTTTTAGGTCCGAAAGACTTCCTCAGTCTGAGAAGCTGTGTTCAGCTCAGTCTTATGAATAGCACCCTCCCACAGTGGATCAACCAGTTCTCTCTGATTATTTTCCTGAGTTCACGGCTTAGTGTGGTGTTCCTTAACTTGCCAATAAACTGATCCTTATGCAATATTTTCTTCTGATATTGGATTTGTGGACTGTTTAGATCTAAGGATTTCATAAATACATTTTCTGATTTCTTGGCTGAAATCAGACCAAAATATGATCACGTTATAATTATTGGGGATTTTAATATTCATGTTTGCTATCAGGAGAAGCCCTTGGTTAAATACTTTTTAGATTTATTGGACTCATTTAATCTAACTCAGCAGGTAAACAAGCCCACCCAGAATCGCAGACATACATTGGACCATGTTATAACATGTGATGCGACTGTTAGTAATTTTGAAATTGTGACAATGTGTTTTCTGATCACATGCTAGTCTGGTTTGAGTCCATCCTCACCTATCTAACTCCTAAGCCATGCGCTCCTGCACATTGCAGCCCACCATTAACCCCTTCACTGCCAAGTGCTTCCCAGATGTATATAACTGAAATGATTCATTCAGCCCCTGGTGTTTGTCACCACAAGTGAGGAGCTGACATCCCAGCTCAACTCTGTCTGCTTCAAGGCTCTGAATCAGGTTGCTCCTGTAAAAACCAAAAAAGCAAAACTCAGATCAGAACCATAGCTTAATGATGTCACCAAGGCTGTTAGACTACAGTGCGGGAGGGCGGAGCACAAGTGGAATAGAGACAGGATGCAGCTCTTTTTTCAAATACTAAGAGATTTGACGTTGTTATCAGAAAGCAGTAAAAGCTGCTAAAGCTCAATACATTTCTGACATAATTGCCTCAAACTCTAAAAACCCACATGTCCTCTTCTCTATCCTATACTCAGTTCTCCACCTCACTGAACCATCACCTTTGAAAGCCTCAACTGAGCTGTGCGAAAACTTTCTACATTTCTTTTTAGAAAAAGTTGCGACTACCATGGCACTCATTTTCCCTCCAGCTCATGATAAGTCCATCCCATATCAGTGTGTTGCTGTATTTGACCACTTTGAGCCCATCTCTCTATCTTCTCTAGAGCAGGTAATGTACAACATGAAACCATCTGGAAGTTATGATGCTTCCTAGAGGATCACACCATCTTAGAGCTATTCCAGTCTGGCTTAAAACCTCTCCACAGCACTGACACTGCTCTACTGAAGGTTTTTAATGACATCTTCATATCCACAGACACTGGTGATTCTGTGCTCCTTATTACTGGACCTAACATCTGCTTTTGATACCATCAACCATGAGCTCTTCAATGGTTTAGATCCTACCTCGGTGACAGATCATTTTGTGTCTCCATCAAAGATTTTAGTTCAGCATTGGCAGTGCTTAAATGGGTGTACCGCAGGGGTCCATCCTCGGTCCCCTTCTATTTTTTTGTACCTGCTGCAACTCGGTGCTATTTTCCAGAAACATAGCATACACTTTCACTTCTACACCGATGACTGCCAAATTTACTTCCCCATAAGACACAATGGTACACGCTCTATTCAACATCTGCTTGACTGCCTGGCTGACATCAGGGACTGGATGGCTTTAAATTTCTTAAGTTTCAATGAGAAGAAGTCTGAATGTTGTTTCCTTCCAACGACACAATCATCAACCACTGTATCGACCTTTCCGCCCTGTTAGAGAAACAAAGAGTCACTAATCTAGGAGTGATAATGGATCATGTAAACATGATTGTTAAATCCTGTTTTTTTTTCTAGCTGAGGCAGCTGTCTAAGCTGAAGCCCATATTGTCCAAAAATAACTTGGAGACAGTAATACATACATTCATAACATCCAGGCTTGATTACTGCACTCCCTCCTGTTTGGTATTGGTCAGACCTCCATTGCACAACTTCAACTGGTACAGAATACAGCATCCCTATTTTTAACCAGTACAGGCAAAAAAAAAGCATATTACTCCAGTTTTGGCCTCCCTGCACTGGCTACTGGTTCACCTTCAAATGCAGTTCAAAATACTCATGTATGTCTACAAATCACTGAACAGCTCTGCCCCCTCCTATCTCACTGATCTGCTGCAGCCATATGTCCCACCTCATTCTCCGAGGTCAGTGGACCAGTTGCTGCTCACAGATCCAGGAAACTGTCTTAAGCGCAGAGGTGACAGGGCCTTCTCTGTCGAGTGCCCAAGACTTTGGAACGAGTTACATCTGCTTGTCAGGCAGGCCCCTCCCTCACAGTTTTTAAATCCCACTTAAAAACCCACTACTATTCCCTAGCTTTCAATACTGCATGGTCTATGTTGAACCTGTATGCATCACACTGTGCTAGTCATTATGTTGTGTTATCTGCTATTATTTTGTTTCCATAGATTGATTTTACGTTATGTTATATGTTGCTGTGTGCTTTGCTTGTTTCTTTCTGTTTGCAGAACACTTTGGTTGGCCCTGTCACTGCTTAAAGTGCTTTATAAATAAAAATGAAATGAAATAGTATGTTTCACTACAGAACTCAAAATCTGTGACAGGGCATAGGAGTGGTCACAGAGATCCTCTCCATCTGCCTGTTTAAAGCTTTTAAAATATTGCAAAAGCTGTGTGGTACTTCATCTTTCCCCAAAAGAATTTCTCAAGTAAGAAAAAAGATCACTTGGTCTCACTTTTACTTATTCCTTGTACATAATCCCACTTCCTCCAGTGCTGGGCTGTGTAAAAGATATAGTATAAAATCACACTGTTCTTCAGGTCTCTGTTCTCTAAATTGTGCGACACTTTCAACCTTGTCAATAAATTGTTCCACAGACCTTCCATCTTTACTATCCCCTGTAAACTCTTGAACCTGGTGGTCACAAGGAAGATTAATGTATGCATGAACATGTGACAGTTTGATTACCACTTTATCTTTTGGCCCTTGTTTCATCATTTAGCCGGATAAGATCCTCTCTTAATTTAGCTGTCCCTGTATTTCATCTTTAGTGGGACTACTTGGCCCCAGTGTTTCAATAGGACCTTCATCATTAAAACTATTTTCAGTTCTGGGACAGCTAGACATAACTTCCATTTAGGAATTTTTCATTTTCCAATTAGGTCTGTAATGAAATTCAGTCCAACTGTTTGGTATCAAACATATTGTGAAGAATGTCTTTAATTGGATGTACTGCAGAATCTTCTTGCTTGTTTGAGAATGCTGTAAATCTCCAAACAAGTCTGGATGAATCTGATTTTGTAGCGGCACTGGCAATCCTGGAGTACCTCCGCTTGTCATTCATGGATTACCACCTCAAAAGTAGTTGCACATAACTGGATCTCTCCCGTAGTCTTCACCTCTACCATCTTTTTATTTGATTCTGCTTTATAAATGTTGTTATAAATGTTTCTTTTTCAGAAACAGATCATGTCTATCACTGAATGTCAGGAAACGCCTTGTGTCTGTGACTTTCCTTCCCTCCATTGATTACGGTGACATTCTCTACATGAATGCTCCTACAAGCACCCTGCGGATGTTGGATGTTGTCTATCATGGTGCACTAAGATTCATAACTGGTTGTGATTATCGTACCCACCACTGCACCCTGTATTCACTGGTTAACTGGACATCATTAACCTCACGCAGACTCTTCCACTGGTACATTTTCATCTTTAAATCACTTCTTGGTCTGCTGCCCTCATACATCTCCTCCTACATGTCTTTGCGTGAGTGCAGCTACAGTGTGCGCTCTCAGGACATGATTACCTGCAGTGTTCCGTCAGTGAGGACTGAACTTGGAAAAAGGGCCTTCTCCTACTCCGCTCCTGCTTCATGGAATATCTTACAAAAAGATCTGAAGCTCTCGACCTTGACTTCTCTAAATGGTTTTCAGAATCTGTTGGAATCCTGGCAAAAACCAATGCAGATCTGTTCCTGTCTTTGATTTTATACGTCTACCTTATAATGTTTTGCTAGTTTTTTGATACTTTGTTTATTGTTTGTTTGTTTATTGTTTATTGTTTATTGTTTAAGGAAATTATACCACTGCTGTTCATTGTTCTTTAGTTTTAGCAGGTCGCTTTCGTAAATGAGCCCTTGAGGTTCAAAAGATTTACCTGACTAAATAAAGGTTGAATGAATGAATGAATAAAGTAAAAAAAATGACACAGACTTGCCAATTTGAGAGACATTGAGGATCCGACTTAAAAAATACAATGATGACGACGACAACAGATAGCTACAGCAGCCACACTGTGAGGAGGCGGGGCTTCCCAAATGCAACAAAATGCAACAGTCTCTCTTTACAGCACAGGGATCCAAGATGTTCAGATATTTTGCTTTACCGTCACTGCCCTGGGCCATCTATGGCTCGTTACAGCAGGTGAGTGAAAAACTGAGGAGAATTCTGCCCGCTGGGTTCTAGTATAATTGCATCATTCTGTCGTGATTTTACAGGCAGGAACAAACCCAATAGTTGCAAGCAGGGACTCAGACTCAGGATGTACAAAAATATACAAATTTATTAATAATAAACCAAAGGGCTGATGTGGCAACAACGTACACACTGGTAGAACAACACAGGGAAAGACTCGTACACATCAGGACAGGACAGGAAAGACCCAATGACGACGCAACAAAGGACAAGATTCAGAGACAGACTTATATACACAGGTGGGACAGGACATAATTACAAACAGCTAAGACCAGACAAAGGAGAAATCAATCAGAATAAGTGAGGAGACACACTAGGAGTACAAACAAGGAAGGCCCGCTAGATTGTGCCATCCTTACAGGCCTACATGGACATGGAAATACATTACAGCTCGTTATCAAATATTAAGAAAAGAAATACTACATATACTTGTCAAGAATTTTATGATCAAGTAGAGAATAAGTATAATTATTATTTGCAAATTTATACAGATGATTCAAAAGATCCAAAAACTGAAGCAACTAGTATAGCAGTTGTTTCCTCCCTGCTGTGCCTCTTTGAGTTCTAGTATTGTATTTAGTATTGAATGTAGTTTTGTTTTGCAGTACCTCTTTTTAAAATATTAAATAAAGGTGTTTGAACTTTTTAATATCATCATGTCCTGCCTGCATGTTGGGTCCAAAGATGACAATATTTCCTTCATACAAGTTGGAGGGCCAACACCATACAGTAGTGTTTTGAATACAAATAAAGAAAAAATATATAAATTTTTTTATTTAGATGATTTCAAAGCAGTTATCAGGCTTCAATATTCATGAATTTTTTTTATTGATGTTAAGGCTGAGAAATGCTGGTGTTATAGAAGCTTGTAGACACAACAATAATAATAATAATAATAATAATAATAATAATAATAATAATAATAATAATAAAAAAAATCCCTAAAAAAAAGAACAAGTACACACACATAATCTAAATGGATATTGAAAATAATAGGAAATAAAAATCGAAGCTCAAACAAACAATGTTTTTGAAGTAAGGAAGGAATTAAACATTGATGTCTCAGATCAGGAAGGATTTCTTAAACCAGTCAGGACAGAAGCTAAACATATCAGGCCTTCTTAGATGGTGCGGAGCCTCTGTACCAGGAGCATAAACCATCAGATCTCTTGATGAAAATGTAGTTTATGGTTTGGACATTGTCCCCAGTCACCCAGTTTGTCCAAAGGCATTTGCTGGACTGCTGATCAAGAAGGAGGTAATCTAAGGGTTAAAAGATAAAGAGCAGAACATCAGTGTCTTTCATGTGTCAAAATTGTACATTTGTACATTTCCCAGATTGCAACTCAGTTTTCATTTTAAGGGTGATCATTAAATAAAAAATATATAAAAAATAAAGACACTGGATCTCTGAGAGCAAAAAGATAAAGAGGGTTTATTGAAGTGAACAAATTGTGGTCACTCGAACAGCATCTCATCTCTTGAAGCTAAAAACACCAAATTACACATAGTACACTTGTGCATTATCCCACATCTCGTTTTTCCCCTGCTGATATGGACAGTACAGTAATAAGGAAATGTTCTTCAATGCTTGGAATACACAAGACTCACACTTACCGTAAAGTAAACACCTGCCTTACTTTCCATGCATGCTACTCAATAAAAGGTCTTGTTGCTAATGTCAGAAACTCACATGCAACTCATATCCTTTTGGTGAACAGAATCACATTCTCCTGCACTTTACTGCAGTAGTGGACCTGACCTTGGTCTACTGTGATGCAGGGATACACCTTCATCTCTTTAAACTGTTCCAGTGATACCTTTTACTGATCCTCTCAGTAAAACAGACATTAACACAGTTCATTCCATTTAGTTTGAATCTAAGAACATAATCACTCACAAGAGACTATTTCTACTCTTTTAATTTTGTTCTAATACAAATATAATCAAAGCATAACCTTGTGTTATTCATATGAGCAGTGTTGTACTCTACAATATGTTTTATGATCATATATGTTATAATGCTGGTTTATGCTGTACTATGATGGTGAGTCAAGAACTATACCTAAAGTCAAGAATATGTCAGACTGAACTTCTCAGTTTTGTTTAGAAATTAGGAAACTGTAATCAGTTGTTTGCATGAAGCTGGCTCAACAACTCCCTGTCTTTCTCTAAACAACTCTTTCTTTGTTCTTCTAAACTGACCTTCACTGTCTGACTGAAGATAACATCAAGTGAACTCTTTGACGTGACTCTAACTCCCTTCCACTGGTCGATCGAACCAATCGGGAAGGAGCAAGTCACTGATCTCAGATCCTCTTTAAGAAGTTCTAAGTTTCCTGGAACTTTCAGTCCTACGAGGAAGTTATGATGCACTGACTTTCTCTTTAAGCTATGGACGCGAGTCATGAGATAAAGACTTGTCCATCAGTTAGGATTAGAGCATGCTGCTGGACAATCCGAACAGAGCTTTCCAGCTCAAAGTTTGAATGAATGTTCCTCTCAAGGAATACTTTTATCTTGAAAAATCAACCGGACTACCGTTACTTCAGTGGGTCAAAGACGGATGTGAGAAGCTGCAAAGGTAAACAGACTGACCTCCTTGGACTTCAAGGACCGATCAGTTCTTGGAAGACCATCAAAGGTAACGAGTCACTGATTGTTTACCTACCAGACCTACGTCTAGCTGGAGATCACACGGAGAACATGCCATGGTTCTGGTTATACATTCAAGATAAACTCCCTCACTCTTAAACTTCTCCTCCATCTTACTACTCACTTTAACTTTCTCCCTCATCCTAAGCCGGTAACTAAATTTTAAGAAATAAGAACCTTCAGATATAAGTAATATGTCTTCTTATTTACTTGTTTCTGTTGTCCACAATTAATCTGCTGATGAGTTAAATTATAGGAATATAATTGATCAATCAGTTGTACATGTTATTGATGTAATTTTATGATTCTGTTAATAAATGGCTCCGTTCTGCTGAACCGACAGAAATTAACGTTTCATGCTTGTTACATCTTATCAGCTGGTCACAAAATGTATTGATTAATCCTGAAAAAGAGAGAACCCGTGACTTTTGATGATAATTTGTGTCAGTCTAAACCCTGCTCAATTTACATCTGGAGGACAGGTAAAATCAGTAAAACTGATCACCCCTGTACCCCCTACACTGCCTAAGCAAACAAAAACTCTACTTCAACAGTTAGAATAAATCATTCCCATACCTAGCAGATGCAGGAACTCTTAGCGTATTGATTCAGATTCATCCTTTGGGCATCGGTCAAGTCATCTGCCAACACTTGGAAGTCACACTGTCCCATCATCTCCCAGCCAGCCTAAAGAAAAAGTGCAGAAGAAGACATGATTTAATGAAATAACTGATTTGAAAAATCAGTGATGTTTGTGTATTTTACCTCAAATTCCTACCTGTGAGAACATACTCTCCTAAGGTCAGAGTGGCTCCACACGCTCCATCAGATGACGAAGTGTAGACAGCATTAAAATACATATCAGGGCCTTTGAACACCTGAGTCAAACACAAAACAAAAAAGTTCATATACAAGTTGATACACTGAAAAATTAAAAAGCAGTTCATCCCATTAAATAGTGTTTAAATGGTTACTGTTGCACCGAGGGACTGAGAGAAATGCAATTTCAATCCTGTGTATGTCCTGTACATATTGCAGTTTTGACAATAAAGTTGACTTTGACTTTGACTTTTTGATCCCATACCTTAGACACTTGGACGTCATATGTGACACTGTTCATTGTGTCATTCCCAGTGACAACCGGATGCCTTCCTACAACCATTGCCCTGTAAACTGTACAACATTTTTTAATAAAAATCCAAAAACGAAAGACAAGTTAATACAGACAGCATAGTGTTAGCATGCTGGAGTTGAGAGCAGAAACCTGTCATTGAAGTTTAGATTTTAAAGGCATGCATGTGTCAGGAAGATGGAAGCAGAGATAATTTCATCTGCTGCAATTAAAGAATGTGTGCTGCCCATTTCTAGAGCCAACATAGGTCGAATGAAGTCAGGACTCTTTGACCATCTGATGTAAAAAGCCCCCTTTGCCTAGGTTCCTCATTCAGCAGGTATGTTGGCATGCAAACAACCAGTTTTACATTTTGAGAATAGCTGTTCAGGTGGAACTCAATTTCTGACCTGTCTCCCCATCAGATGTTTTTGCAAGTTCCAGTTCAGTCATTACCCTTCAACACAAGGAGGGAACTGTTAATCCTTAAAGCATAAATACCTGCAGTGAAAATGTGTCCAAATATAGATGTGGCCAACTTAAACAAGACCAGTCACATTGCAGAGGTTATTGTGTAGAAAGGGAAATATAAACCTTAAAAAATTATGTTCTGTTACAATAAAGCACATCATCAAGTCATAACCATTTCAAATTATAGACAGTCTTAAAATGTGGCTTCTAATTTCCACTCCTAATAATTTTCAAGAGCTTAGATTCTTTAGATATGAAATAATTATTTCTTGTAGCTAATCAGAGACAGTTCAAACCACTGTCCACAGTTGTCCTAATCCATAATACTCGTGGTGATTCCCCTTTTGCTAAATACCTTCATTTTGATTAAGGAAACAGAGAACAATCTCCATTTCCAGGTAGTTGAACATATTTTCCCCAAAATATTCTCATAACCAAAGTAAAGCAGTTTCCTTTTTTTTGGCTTTGACTTAAACATTTAATGTCAGTGCTGTGAAAAAGTTCAACTTTCTGCCAAAGCACAATTGTGATAATAATAATAAAAAAAATGTAACTGGGACCATGTGTACACAATTTTGTTCCACCACATGTAGTGCATACAAAATAAAGAAACTCAGAAAAAAAGTTTGCACAACTTGCAATGAATTTATCCCACAAGCCAGGTTTGAACCAGATCTTACTTAAAAATAGATCTAATGATATATATATAGATCTAATGATATATATATAGATATATATATATATATATATATATATATATATATGAATGGGTTGCTTCTTTTCCCAAGTAATTGCTGTAGATTCTGTACATACATCCTGTTTTGATTTATCTGTGCTGTATGGGTTATGCACTGCTATTTTTTTCTGTATAATTTAAAATATTTAATAAATATAATATATAAAAAAGAGTGGGGCAACTTACCTATATCTGCTCGGCAGAAAACCTGCTCAGGTGGAATGTCCATGCAGGTGCAGGCTTCTGCCCCATCTTGAATTCGCCACAGAAAGAGGATGGCGAGAGAGAAGAAACAAGTTTTCATCATCAGCGTCATCTTTGTATGTTGAAGTAGGAGCCAGCTGTCAAAGTGAGATGCACAGCTTGCACTTCCTTGAATCTGCTCTCCTCTCAAATGAAAGGTGGCTTTTATCCTCATCAAACAGCATCATGCCACGCCCCCTTTGACTCATCAAGCTGTGAGGTCAGGGCCTCCCAAATGTTCATAGGCAACAGCAAACTATCACTCTGTTATCACTCAATTAGTTTTAGTTTGGAACATCATCAGATGCAGCAGTCAGGTCAGCAGTCTGGGTCACAGAGACTGTTTTCTCTGTTATCAACCAACCTGCTTCACTTTCACCTCACCTTCAAGAAGACATTAATACAGTACAGACAGCATAATATTAACATAAAGTTGAGAGCAGAAAAGTGTTTCTGTAGAATAGATTTTGAAGGCTTACATGTGCCAGGAAGATTTTTTTATGCAAGAGTTTCATCAAATACAAATAAAGAATGTATACTTGCCATTTCTAGAGTGGACAAGGGAGTAAGGCAGTCAAGAGTCTGACCAGCTGATCTAAAATCTCCCCTTTGCCTGTAGGCTAATCATGCCGTCTGCCTCTGGATATATCTGTAGATGATCAAATGCAAACCAACCACTTTTACATTTTGAGAATAGCTGTTCAGGTGGAACTAAAATTCTGACCAGTCACTCCTCCAGATGCTTTTGTGCATTCCAGATCAGTTCTTGTTTTTAAGGGAACAAAGACTGGCTGCACTATAGGTACTGTTGACCAAAAGCCGAAATCCCTGCTTTGACAATGGTAAATGGTTTATGTTTATTAAATTAGTTCTTTCTTTTTTTTTTTTACGAAAGAAACACAATACAAGATAATCCCATAAATGATAACGTACAAAATATAAAAAATGAAAGGTAGCAGAAAGAAGAATAAATCTTATTATATCTGCCCCTTTTTTCAAACAATCAGATTAAACAATAATAATCTTCAACCAACAGTACAAAATGACTAACTCTTTCTAATTTTCTAACTAATACAATACACATTACGCTATTTCACATATATTTTTTAACACATTCGTTTTGATCATTTTCTTAAATGTAAACATTGACTTGGCATTTTTAACTACATTCTCCAAGCCATTCCATAATCTAATTCCCTGGATTGAGGTAGAACGTCCCTTCAAACTAGTTCTGAATTGTGGTTTTACAAACATCTCTGTCCCCTTAAGATTATAACAACTTTGTCTTTTAACAAAATAATAATAATTAATTCAATTTATAACGACACTTTTCATTACTGAAAATCTCAAAGTGCTACACATATATTGAATGCTACACACATTCATAAACCGGTGGCAGACTACCATGCAAGGTGCTTTCCAGTCCTACCGGGAGCAACTCAGGGTTAAGTGTCTTGCCCAAGGACACAACGACACATGGTGCGGGTCCCGGGAGTCGAACCGCCAACTTTCCAATCGGGAGACGACTGCCATTACCACTACACCACGGCCGCCTTTGCAATGCATTTGGATATTTAAAGGTAATGCATTATTTTGAGCCCTATACATAACTGATAAAATATTCTAATCTACCATATCATGGAACTTCAATAACTTCAGTTGATAAATAATGTACTAGATGGATGACAGTAATGTTTTCTAGTGATAATTCTTACAGCTCTTTTCTGTAATACAAAAATAGGCTTTGTGATTGTTTTACACGCTTTCCCCCAAACATCAATACAATAGATTAAGTGTGGAACAATGATTGTGTTATACAACAAATACAGAGCTTTATCATTCAATAGGTCTCTGACTTTGTACAGTACTGCAATCGATTTAGCTATTTTTATTCTTACAGAATTTATGTGTTGTTTCCATGTCAGTTTGTCATCAATGATAACACCCAAAAACTTCACCTCACTCACTCTACAAATCTCAACACCCTCAATTTTGAGTGGAACATCAACAGTTTTCTTTTTATTACTGAATATCATGTAATTAGTTTTTTCTAGATTTAATGATAATTTATTGATTTTAAACCAAGTTTGTATTTTGACAAATTCTGTCTTTATCAATTCCAACATTTGTTCTATATCTTCACCTAAACAGAAAAATGTGGTATCATCAGCAAAAAATACACATTTAAAGGTCCACCTACTAGATTTTTTTAATATTCAAAAAATTCATTCAACCTTTATTTATACAGGCTAGCCTCGTTGAGTCACGGGGACTAATTTACAAGAAAAATTGCTCAAAATATATATATTTTATCATTTAAATATGTTCCTTTATGCAAACAAAATGATAAATCACTTTAATTTTGCTTTAAAAGTGATTTTGAACTTCAAGCCGTGTTTAATCATGGGAAATCTGATTACACCCGAACGCACCATCTGTGATGTCACACCGGGCAGAGCTCTGGGCTTGTCACAGTGCGCAGGTATGAGCAGCTCGACATGAAGGTAAGTCTGATACAGCATCAGACCTAAATTAGATCCTGTTGTTTCTTGTTCCATCACCCAAACTATTTTCTGCTTCCCAAAATGAAGACAAATAGCTCAAATCTTCACATAGATTGCTAAATTTGTCGGGTTTTAACATTTTTAAATGGTCCGCTATTAAAGAGACCTGAGCCCTCTGCCCAGTGTGACATCACAGATGGTGCGTTCGTGTGTAATTGGATTTTCCATGATTAAATATGGCTTGAAGTCTAAAACCACTTTTAAAGCAAAATTAAAGTGATTTATCATTTTGTTTGCATAAAGGAACATATTTAAATGATAATGCATATATATTTTGAGCAATTTTATGAATAGTAAACAAATCATGTCGGTGGACCTTTAAGGAGTCCTGACACATTTACCAAGTCATTCACATATAAAATAAATAGCTTTGGTCCAAGTACAGAGCCTTGGGGAACTCCACATGTGATATTACAGAGGTCAGATCTTACATCATTTATTTGTACAAATTGTTTCCTATCTTTCAAATAGCTAGATACCCACTGTAATGCTGGTCCTCTAATACCATATTTGTTCAAATTTTCAAGGAGAATGGTGTGATCAATAGTATTGAATGCTTTTTTAAATCAACAAAAATACTGACACAATATTGTTTTTGATCGACAGCAGTAGTTATTTGTTCCATTAATTCCATGAGATCCATTGATGTAGAGTATTTTGCTCTAAACCCATACTGACTGTTGCTTAGAATATTTTGTTTATCTATAAATTGATCTAGTCTGTTCACAAATAGTTTTTCAAGAATTTTTGAAAACTGTGGTGAATTAAGAGTTTGGTATTAATGTTTTTATGACTAAATGTTTATCATTTTTTTTATGCTAAAAGTTAATACTTTTGGACGATGTCTGGACTAAACATTTTAGTTTAGTGTCAATCTAACCTTTAAACTATTTGCAATTAAGGTTTTATCAGGCACAGAGTTATGTGAGAAAACTAAGCTCGTTTTCTTCACATGACCTTGTAGCCTTCTTGGTAAGAGATGAGTCAAATAAGAAATGGTATCCCTTACCCGTGCAAAGCATTGCCTCGCACTTAAAGCCTAAGATGAGGTGAAGTCATAGTACTTGCACAGACACATACACACACACCCATGCACACACACACCCCACAAGGTATAAAATGAACAAGCGCACTTGAAGTCTGCCGTTCGAGTCTCTGATCAAGATGTCCAGCTGTGTTGATGTGATTCTCATCTGAGTTGAAGCGACTTCCCCACTCTTGTGTCACATGGTGAGATTTTAAACATCAATGCCTTGAGTTTGTGTGTGCTGTTATATTGTGGCAGATTTAAATGACACATTATTTCTAGCAGGAAAACAGTTTGTATGTTTGACTTGTACTATAAACGTTTTCTGGATGTTCAAAGGTAATGCATTTTGGTGAGCCTTATACATAACTAATAAAATTCTGTAATCAATCAAGTCGTGAAATTTCAATAATTTTAGTTTACAAAATAATACATTAGATGGATGATGGCTATGTTTTCGAGTCATACCTCGTATTGCTCTTTTCTGTAAAACAACAACAGGTTTTGTAGTTGTCTTATATGCCTTCCCCCATACCTCAATACAATAGACCAAGTGTGGGACAATTAATGTATTATACAACATATACCAAGCTTTATCATTGAACAAGTCCCTGACTGTATACAGCAATGCAATAGATTTAGCTAATTTTGTTCTTAAATAATTTATGTGAGGTTTCCATGTTAGTTTCTCATCAATAACAACACCCAAAAACTTCACCTCACTGACTCTACTAATCTCCACACCATCAACTCTAAACTGGACATTAACAGTTTCTTGTCTATTTGTAAATATCATGTAATTAGTTTTATCTAAATTTAATGATAATTCATTCATTTTAAACCAATTTTGTATTTTTACAAATTCTGCTTGCACCTTCTCCAATATTAATTCTATGTCCCAACCTGAACACAAATGTGTTGTATCATCTGCAAATAATATACATTTAAGGAGCCCTGACACATTTACCAAGTCATTCACATACAAGATAAACAATTTATGTCCCAGTACAGAGCCCTGAGGAACTCCACATGTAATTTCACAGAGCCCAGATTTTACACCATGTACATGTACAAACTGTTACCTATTTTCCAAATAACTAGATATCCATTTCAGTGCTTGTCCTCTAATGCCATATTTATTTAGTTTTTCAAGGAGAATGCTGTGATCAATCGTATCAAATGCTTTCTTCAAATCAACAAAAATGCTAACACAATATTGTTGTTGATCAACGGCAGTATTTATTTGCTCCATCAGTTCCATAAGAGCCATTGATGTAGAATTTTCAGCTCTAAATCCATATTGACTGCTGCTTAAAAGCTTATATTTGTCGATAAATTGATCCAATCTGATAACAAATAACTTTTTCAAAATTTTCGAGAACTGTGGCAACAAGGATATTGGTATGTAATTATTAAATATACATTTCTCAACATTTTTGTAAATGGGAATGACCTTTGCTATTTTCATATTGTCTAGGAATATTCCTGTTGAAAATGATAAATTACAAATGTATGCAAACGGCTCCACAACATAACCCAATATCTCCTTAAAAAAACTCATGTCCATATCTACACAATCTCTTGACATTTTACATGCAACTTTTTTAACAATGCTAATTATTTCTTCCTCGTCAGTTTCACCAAGAAAGATGCTGTTTGCACAACCCTTAATCGTTCTAGTCGAGTCATTATCAGCTTTAGGTATTTGAGCAGCAAGATTTGGACCAACATTAACATAGTAATGATTAAATTATTTTGCTATTTCACTGTTATCATAAAGCTCCGTATCAATGGCCCTCATGCAAGAACCGTTCGTACGCACAGATTTGTTCTTAAATTGTGCGTACGAGTGATTTAGGAGCATTTGTGGCATTCAACAATGTTTTCGTATTCTAAGATTTTTTTCAGATACGAACAAAATTTACGAGTGGTCCAGACCTGTCGTATATTTTACGAGCAGCCAGTCTGCTGTTATCCAGACGGATTTTCTTCACTAATAACTTTATATTTCGTTATTCAGAAAATATTTTGAGTCTAAAGAAATCACGCACCATAATTATTTTTGACAATAGGTTATTCTGTTTGAATTAGAATTATAATTTTAAATGTAATAATGACTAACGGATTAAAATATTTAAATTAAAATCAATTTGTTATCAATGCCGTTTTCTAACACTACAATATTAATATGAAGATCTCAAACTAAAACCAACTTAAATTATGAATTGATTTAAGTTTAATTTGTCTCGGTAACACAGACTTTTCCTTGACCTCCTCCTGTTGCAGTCATAGAGCACCGATAGCTCAATGAGAAGAGCGTTGGCTCGCCGTTCCGAACCTTATGGGTTCAATTCCCACATGGGACAACGTTTTTCTTCTTCTTTTAAATTCATTCCAGATTTAAAAAACACAAGAAAACTATTTACAATACAACAAGAAATAAAGCATAAAGTCTTTTTAATCTGGAATGAATAAATAATCTAAAGAAAGAAGGAAAAAAAATAGTCATACCTTGTGGGAATCGAACCCACGAGGTCTAGATAAGGTTAGGAGCAGCTAACGGCGCTATGCGTTCCCAGTTGCGCCACCAGGACATGTGTATATTTTAAGGTCCACATTTATTATAAACAAACATTCTTTGGCTTTAGCTGGTCCTTTAATCCCATGAGTGACGCTGCTAAAAAGGACAGATTTTCTTTTCTCGATCTCGGAGAGCAGAACTTCAATCTCCGCACCCGTAAAGTTCTTTTTACTTTTCGCTGTCATTTTTATGAACGGACACTTCCTGCTCTCTGAGGCAGGAAACGTAGCCTTATATGGTGTTTTGAGGGTGGGAATTATGTAAATAACCTCTCCGCGTGCAAGCGCAGGTGGATAGAACAGGTGGAATTCATTATATGTACGCAGCTCATTTACACACATTTCCTGAGGAAGAGTTTGTTGAATCTGACGTGGCATGTTCGTACGAACGCTTCGTACGGACAAAAGTAAGAGAAATTTAGGATAAAAATCCGAACATGTTCTTGCATGAGGCCCATTCTTTACAAAATATTTTGAAATACCTGATCGTATCTTATGTTTTTTTTTTAAATTATTCATTATTCCCCATGTTCCTTTTGTATTACCATTATTTTCACTTAAAAAATCACTATAGTATGTCTTCTTATGTTTTCTTATAACCCCCACCAATTTGTTTTTATATTTCTTGTATTTGTCTTCTGGTCCTTTTGTTCTCACCTTCAAGAAAGATGAATACAAATCATTCTTTTTTTTACAGGCATTTATTAACCCATTTGTCATCCATGGTTTTTCAACATTTCTTTTTGAGTAGTTGTTTTTCACACAATTTCTTTCATACAGAGACCCCAAAATATTCATTAACACATCATATGCTCTGTTCACATCTTTTACATACACATTTTTCCAATTTTGTTTTTTTACATCATCTTTTAGTTTTTCCAAAGCTTTTTTTGATGTGTCTTTCCTTTTCCCATCAACTGTACCTGCTATATCACTGCACAGATAAGTTTTACAAATAACACAAATTGGCAAATAATCACTTATGTCAGTCATAAATATTCCACTCAACAATTCTACATTTCTTATGTTGGTGAACATTTTGTCAATAACTGTTGTGGTATGGGCTGTTATTCTTGTCGGTCTAAATATTAGTGGATAAAGATTCAAGCTGTACATTGTGTCCTTAAACAAGCCGGTGTTATTTGATTCAGACTGATTACCCAAATCAATGTTAAAGTCCCCACACAAAAAGATTGTTTTATTGCAGCTCATTTCAAGGAGCTCCATAATTTTATCAGAAAATAATTCTATACTTGAACTTGGTGACCGATACACGCAACTTACTATTATGTGTTTTGAGCTGTGATTTAATATTTCAACTGTAATTGTTTCCATAACATTATCAATAACTGCTGACATTTTATTATTTATTTTGCATTTTATTTCATTAGTAATAAATAAACCAACTCCTACACCTCGTTTATTGCTTCTAATTGTATAATGCAGTGTATACCCTTCAATGTAAAAGTTATCTGTGCGCTCATCACTGAGCCATGTTTCTGAGACTGCTATTATATTAATTCTATTGTTTAATTAGCTTAAATAATCTATTATTTTTGAAAAACTAGCACTCATACTTCTGCAATTAATGTGAATGATTGAAAAATCTTTACTTGCTATTTTAATGTCATTAAATTGCTTTTCGTTATAATGGTCACTGTCGTTGATTACTGGAAAAAAATTGAATCAATCATATAATCTACATTGTATATTTTATTCTCTGAATCTTCATAGGTCATCATATGCTGGTATGTCTATTTGTCCATATAATTTAATTGTTATGTACCGATTAAAGTAAAAAATAAAAATAAAAAAAATAAAACAACTGAAAAAATTACTTGTACTTTTCCAGTTTATTGATCTCTCAGATGACCAAGACTTTGGCTTGTTCTGGAGTTCCATTGCATTTTATATATACCTTGCAATCAGATGTCCATGTTGACTGTATCTTTTTCTGCTTTCTTAATAATCTTGCCTGTCTCGAAATTTATGCATTTTTGTTTGTTAGATGTTCATTTACATAAACATTTGTTCCTTTTAACTTTTGGCCCTGTTTGAGTAGTTGTTTCTTTTGTTTTCTGTTCATAAATCGAACAATAATTGCAGATTTATCATTTTTATTTTGTTTTTTTAGTTAAAGGTTTAAAGATAATAGTTAAGACGAAGGAGGAAATATAATAATAATAATAATCCTTTTATTTAAAAGCGCCTTTCAGGACACCCAAGGACACTTAACAAACCAATACAGTGTAATACAGATCAAACATTATCAGCGACAAATTGAAATATAAAATACATAAAGATTATAAAATGCAAAATAATAAAAATACATTTAGTAAAGTTAATGATAAGCTAGTCTAAAGAGATGTGTTTTCAGGGCTGTCTTGAACAGAGAAAGGGAGGTGGTGTTTCGAAGGTCTGGCGGTAGAGCGTTCCAGAGGTGAGGGGCAGAGCAGGTGAAGGCCCTGCTCCCCATGGTGGAGAGGCGGGCAGAGGGTACATGGAGATGTAGCAAAGAGGAGGATCTGAGAGAGCGTGATGGGATGGAGATTTGTAGGAGGTCAGATAGATAAGGAGGGGCAAGGTTGTGGATAGCTTTGAACGTGAGAAGTAGAATTTTGAAGATGATATGTGATTTAACCGGGAGCCAGTGGAGCTGCTGCAGGACAGGAGTGATGTGGTTATAGTAGGAGGTTTGAGTGATGACACGGGCAGCTGAGTTCTGGACCATAAATATGAGAGGGTACCCTGATGCATGCTCAATAATCCAGGTAGAAAAATCTAAAAAAGCTAAGTCTGGTCCTCTGGACATTCAAAAGAATCTTTGATTCTTTGTTTTTTTTTTTGAATGTCCAGAGGACCAGACTTAGCTTTTTTAGATATGAGAGGGTAGTTATCTTGAAATGAGTTAACCAGGAATGACACACACTCCGGCCGATCTCAGCTACATGTCGGTACACTTGGCAAAGCATCTGAGGACTTTGTTACCTCGTGAAGATGGTCAGTCCCCCTTGGTCCAGTTGGTCAGTCCATTTACCGTTTTCAGCGTCTCCAGACGTCTGCGTCAACTCGGACAGCAGTAATGGCATTTCCTGGTTTGATTTTTTCAGAATAAAACTTTCCTTGGGAGGAAACTTCATTCAAGTGGAGCTTTTTAGATCGAGACAGACTTATAGCCAGCAATGCTATGAGTTCTTAGCTGATGACGTGTCATTGGCGTTTTGACCGACGTTCAAATCAGCTCTTTTGAGAACATCACAGTTCAATATTCCCCAGCAGACCGAAGAAAGAAGCAGGAAGTTAGAGCTTTTACTGAGAGCTTGACCCAGAAACTTAGTCCTTCCCGATTGACTAGTAGCACCGGAAGGAGGAGTGAAAATGACATCAGAGGAAGAGTTCAAGAGGTTAGATCATGTCAGAAAAGGAAGAATAGAAGTGTTAGTTTTTTGACGCCAGCTTTTACGATAAAACTGATAAAAAAAACTGTCTTAACACTTTAAAACACACACTGTTGACCTGTCACTGTGATTAAAGCAACGCCATTCAATTATCAACATTTGAAACTGATGACAATAACATAACAGTAGATTATTCTTCTGATTATTAATTAGGACAGGACTAAAGAGTTGATGTGATTATTGTCCTGAACTCAAACTAAAATGATATAAACAGTGTCACTGTATCTTCACATGCAGGTTTCAGAAAAAAAAGCATCATACATTTATATTAAGAGAATGTTCAGCTTGAATTAAACAGTTTGAATTAAACAAAGTCTTTGAATATCAAACACTGATTTCAATAATGCTCACTTAACACAAGGTTATTAATTTGATATATTTGAATTAACACAAAGTAAAAGGATAACAGAGTCTCTTGTGATTTAATTTGTGTCTTAAATCAAATTAATAAAATAAAATGGTGTTAATGTCCGTTCCACTGAGAGGATCAATAAAAAAAAATTTTAGAGATGAAGGTTGTATCACTACAATGATATCACTGGAAATTCAGTTTAAAATCTAAAAAATAAATCCCTCTTGCTGTGTAACATGTTTTTTCATGCTGGTGCTTTCACACTCCCCATTTTCCTGGACAGTTGACCCAAAGTACTGGTACTTTACCATTTTCTGCATTTTCCTGGATCTCAAAGTGCGTGAAGTCCTGCACCTTTGTGACCTCTGCTCCTTGTAGCCTCACTGTTCCTCTGGCCTCCCTCTCATTCACACACATGTACTCTGTCTTACTATGGCTGACTTTCATTTCTCTTCTTTCAAGTGCATACCTCCACCTCTCCAAGTTCTCTTCCACCTTTGCTACTTCCTGGTCCACAGACTAAAGAAGTCTTTCAGATGAAAGACGAAACGTTTCTACTTTTTTTGTTGTTGTATGTTTTGTTTTGTTTTTTGTATGTCCACAGGACCAGACTTAACTATTTTTAGATTCCCGGTCCACAGTTTCTATGGCCTCTACTTTCATTTCTCTTTCATTTTCTTCAGTCACTCAGAGTCTTCATTGTATACAATAAACTTTATTGTACTTGAGGCTGAGAAATTCTGGTGATACAGCAGCTTGTGAACAGACAATGGAAAAACCACAAACATACACACTGGAAATACAAAGTATATGTAGGATGTAAATATGTATAGAATATAAACTAAGAATTAAACAGTATGATGGGCTCAGGGCAGGAAGGGTTTCCTAAACTGGTCAGTACAGCTGCAGATTATCAGGCATCCTGTGGTAGTTTGCAGTCTCTGTTCCAGAAGCATGAACATAAGTTTTGTCTTGCACAATGTCTCCAGTCATCCAGTCAGTCCAAAGGTATTCTGCTGGGCTGCTGATAATGCAGGGGAGGGAGAAGCAGATTTTCATCTGAGGGGTTAAAAGATAAGATTTAAACCTCATTCTGTTTTACTTCTCAGAATTATAACTTCAGAGATTCCACAACAATTTAGAAGTTAATATTCTCATACCTAGCAATCACAACCGGATACTTGACACTGCATCAGTTTCATTCTCTGGTTGTTGCTCAAGTCAGAATCCAGCTTAACGAAGTCGCACAGTGAGATATGCACTTTATCATCTTGCAGTTTCCCTACAGTTAAAGTACAGAATCAGCAATGAGTTGATGAAATAAACTGATGTGAACAATTCAGTAATATTGGTGCATTTTACTCCAAATTTATACCTGTGATGAGATACAGTTTGTATGTAGTGTCCAGAGTGGCTCCACAAGATGCAGAGGTGGAAGGAGTGTAGACAGCATCAATCATCAAATTTTTGCCTTTGTACACCTGAATCAAAAACAACCCAAAAGGTGATATACAAGTTAATAAACCAATAGAATAACAACAGTACTGTATGCCAATCTCCCACATTGCAGAGATATGAATAGGTAATGTGTAGTTTTCAAGATGAGAGTTTTTTTAAGGACTTGTTTTTGACATGGCAATTCAATTTTTGATTTGAATCTTTTTATGTCTATATGTAGCCACACACCAAAATGGAAGGCAATACTTAAGTTATTTTTCAAATTCTGGATCAAAACACAGACAGAACAACAGATGAAGAGCATTTCCAATTCCCCTCATTGCTCCTCAACAGGACCACTTCACCCAGTACCATAAGCGTTTGGACGTCATATTTCATGGATGCATTTTCAGAGTTGCCTGTCCCAGTTTCAAGCACCCGACTTCCAGTGACTGTTGCGCTGAAAACTACAAAAAAAACAAAAAAAACATACATAAATATATAATAATAATAATAATAATAATACTTTATTTATAGCCCTTTAAAACAACCACAGCTGCAAAAAAGTGCTGTACATAAAATCAAGAACATTTAAACACATAAAAATAAAACAGTTGTTAAAACATTAAGATCAATAAAAACAATAAAAACAGTGCAGAACAAAATCAGTCTGTGCTAAAAGCCAGTGAGTAAAAATGTGTTTTTAAAAGAGTTTTAAAACTGGACAGTGAAGGAGCTTGTCTGAGGGAAGAGGGAGATCGTTCCACAGTTTTGGAGCAGCAACAGAAAAAGCTCTGTCCCCTCTGAGCCTCCGTTTGGACCTCGGCACCTCCAGAAGCAGCTGATCAGCTGATCTGAGGCACCGAGCAGGAGAGTATGGGTGAAGCAGCTCAGAGAGGTAGGATGGGGCAAGACCATTTAAACTCTTAAAAACAAATAAAAGAATCTTAAAATGAACTCTAAAATGAACAGGCAGCCAGTGGAGTGAAGCCAGAGTGGCCAGAGTGTATATATATATACAGTATACAGTATACATTAATATAAACAGCATACAGTAGTGTTAGCGTGCTAGAGTTGAGCGCATAAACATATTTCCAAAGATCATATTTTAAAGGCTTGCATGTGCCAGGAAGATGGAAGCAGCAACAGTTTCAGCAGCTGCAGCTAAATAATGTGTGTTGTCCATTTCTAGGGTCAACATTAGATAATTGAATTCAGGACTCTGACAAGCTGATATAAAAATCCCCACTTGGCCTTTAGGCTCCTCATTCAGTCGGCCTCTGGATATAGGCGGTGACATGCAAACAACCACTTTTACATTTTGAGAGTAGATGTTCAGGTGTATCTCAAAGCTTGACCTTTCACCCTTCCAGAAGTTTTTTACAACTTTCAGTTCAGTTATAATAATAATAATGTCTTTGTCTGTCATCTGTGTATATATGTTTCCCATACACAGACAAAATTTGTCTCTGCATTTAACCCAACCACCACCAGGTGGTGCAGTGAGCAGCCAGAAAGCACCCGGGGAGCTGGAGAATTAGGTGTGCACTCATAGACACCCCAAGGTGTGTAGTGGCCGGGGCGCGAACCCGCGTCCTTCGGGTCCAAAGTCAAAAGCCCTGCCACTACACCATCGTTATTGCCCTTCAAGGTAGCAACTACTAATTGTAAGGGACTGTTTACAGTTTTTATATTTACTGATAAATATTATTTGCATTTACTTGCAGATCAATCATCTTGTGTTGTGTAAAACAACAATTGATACAGTTCACTGATAAAAAATTGTCCTTTTAATTTAAAAGCTGGATTCTAGCTCAAAGTCTCCTCGAGACAATTCTGAGTTGCCAAAGATGCAAACCATACAACTCATTCATGTTTTCTAAATGGCAATTGGTTCAAAACAGGGTGAATGTGTTCAGAACAAAAAGTTTATATTTTCTGCATGTGATAATACATTAAAATTACAGTAAACCTGTTAAACATGGCTGTACAATCTATTAAAAGGAAAATTAGAGCAGCTGTTGTGAACCACTGCACATATTCATTTATTTCCTGCAAATGAGGTATAGAGGGAATTTGTTTTTCCTGCTAGCTGGGTTTGCACAACTTGCAATGCTGCATTTTATCTTTATTCAGGTTTAATCAGACCTTTGTCATAGAGGTCAGATATTCCATTTTACTGGTTTAACAAATTGAAAAAAAAAAAAAACTTCGCAATAACTGAAAAACTATAGGAACTCTACAGTTTACTCATAAACTCCACTTCAACTTTGACCTCATACTGTATCTTGACTTTCAAATTATGATGAAACATCTGTACATAAAAAATTCTTATCTTATGACTCTAACAAGAAATAAAAAAATTAAGTTGACAATTTACATGATGTTTCAGAACTCCAGATAACATGGTTCCAACTCTATCTGAGCATTTAAGCAATTCTAGAAATTCAGCCAAGGATGTCCTACAAGATCATTTCTACACATACAAGTCCACCCAGAACCTGTTTCAGAAGGCATGTTTACATGATGTGTATCAAGACTTAAAGGTCCACCGACATGATTTTTTTACTATTCATAAAATTGCTCAAAATATATATATTTTATCATTTAAATATGTTCCTTTATGCAAACAAAATGATAAATCACTTTAATTTTGCTTTAAAAGTGATTTTGAACTTCAAGCCGTGTTTAATCATGGGAAATCTGATTACACCCGAACGCACCATCTGTGATGTCACACCGGGCAGAGCTCTGGGCTTGTCACAGTGCGCAGGTATGAGCAGCTCGACATGAAAGTAAGTCTGATACAGCATCAGACCTAAATTAGATCCTGTTGTTTCTTGTTCCATCACCCAAACTATTTTCTGCTTCCCAAAATGAAGACAAATAGCTCAAATCTTCACATAGATTGCTAAATTCATCTGGTTTTAAATGGTCCGCTATTAAAGAGACCAGAGCCCTCTGCCCAGTGTTACATCACAGATGGTGCGTTCGTGTGTAATTGGATTTCCCATGATTAAACACGGCTTGAAGTTCAAAATCACTTTTAAAGCAAAATTAAAGTGATTTAGCATTTTGTTTACAAAAATGAACATATTTAAATGATAAAAGATATATATTTTGAGCAATTTTATGAAAATTGAAAAATCATGTCATTGGGTCTTTAAAGCATAGTAAGATGGAGAGTTAGAGGGATGTAATAATAAAATATTTGTTCATTAGTTAATTCAATTAAATTGAAAAAGAAAGAGTAAATTCATTGCCATGTGGTAGTTAATAATTATTATTAAATTTACCTATTTCACCCCCAATCTAAAACCTTTGGTTTGCAAAGTTCTCCCTAAAAGCAAAACCCATGCTTCTACCATTTTAAATCACAAGACATCCCCCAACAATGTTTTGTTGGATATACCAGTCACATTTTCTCATGAGTAAAGTTAAGTAAAAAGTATTTTCTTTACCCTGATGCATGCTTAATAATCCAGGTAGAAAAATCTAAAAAAGCTAAGTCTGGTCCTCTGGACATTCAAAAAACAAAACAAAACAAAGCAAACAAATTGTAGAAACTTTTCGTCTTTCGTCATCGTCTTCAGGAGGAAGTCTTTCGGACGAACAGAGTTTTGTAAAAAGTTAAAGCATAAAATTATTTTTATTATAAATAAGTTATAAGTACATTTTTCTTGTTAACCTCCACATATACTAGTGGGCTGAATATCAAGACAATCTTTACATCCCTCAAATAAACGGTAATTTTCACCTTTAAAAACAAGTAAATGTGTATTTTTTTCTCCTGGAGGGAACACTGAAAATGGTTATTTTGTGATGCAAACATTATGTAAAGACTGGACATTTTTTAATGTGTATCATTCTTAGGATTAAACATTGTTAGCCTAAATAATTCAGATATAGTAAGCTAAGTCTTTTGTTGACAGGATATCAATTTACCTACTCTACAGAAATGGAGGGAAGTAAAATAAACTATGTCCTCTTTTAATAATAAAAATAAAAATGGGGTATTTTTACCTGAATCAAACAAAAAACAAACAAACAAAGAAAAAAAGTCATTCAGACTGATTCCTTCTAAAGGAGTTAAACTTACCAACATCTGAGTTGCAGAAAGCCTCCTTAAGCTCGACAGGGTGACAATTGCAGTCTCCTGCAACATTTTCCACTCGCCAAAGAAACAGGATGGTCAGTGAGAAGAAACAGCTTTTCATCATCAGAGTCATCATTGGATGCTGAAGTAGGAGCCAGTTGTCACAATGTGAGACAGTCGAAAGGGAAGAGTTTGCGCTTCCTTGGATCTGTTCCCCTCTCAGGAGAACACCAGCTTTTATCCCCATCAGAACACATCAGGCCACACCCCCTGATAGTCATCAGAATCCACCCTTCTTGTGGAGAGGCAGAGGTATTGTTAGGTCAGGACCTCCAAAACTTTCACAAGCAACAGCAGACTTGGTCAATCTGTCACATGAAGGCAGGGACAACTGGTTTTAGATTGCAAAAATCCCTGGAGGCTGCATGCAGGTCAGCAGTCTGAGTCACAGGGACGGTTTTCTCCGTTTACAACTGACCTGCGTCCAGATTTGGTGGTGATAAGAAACTTGCAGGCATCTCATATCCTTGTGGCGAACAGAGTGACATTTATTTATTATCCTTTATTTATCCAAGAAAATCCCACTGAGATCACAGATCTCTTTTACAAGGGAGGCCTGGTCCTGAAGGCAGCCTAGCATGTATGTTATTATTATTATTATTATTTTTTATAAAATTTATTCATTTTAAAATACAACACAAAAAAACAATCACAAATGTGAGTATACAATTGTAAGAAATAAAATGAAGGGTGGCAGAATGAAGAAAACATCTTATTATATCTGCCCCCTTTTACTACAGTCAACTCAAACAAAAAAATCATCAACAAATTACATAATAAAAATAACTCATAATCGTGATCATCAAATTACAAACTAACATACAAAAAACCAATTTATATATATCCCTGTAATAATTTTGTTTTGATTAATTTCTTAAATATAAATAATGAAGCAGCATTTTTAATGTCAGTATCCAAAACATTCCACAAACCAATTCCCTGAATGGAGGTTGACCGACCCCTCGAACTGGTTCTATATTTAGGTTTAACAAAACATCTACTCCCTTTAGATTATAACAGCTTTTACGTTTAACAAAAAGTATTTGGATATTAAATGGTAATTCTTCTTTATGAGCTCTATACATGACTGACAGAATATTGTAATCCACCAAGTCACTGAATTTTAACAACTTCAATTGGTGAAACAGTGTGCTAGATGGGTGACAATAACTTTTTCTGGTAATTATTCTTATAGCTCTATTCTGTAACAAAAAAACAGGTTCAGTGAAAGATTTACAGGCTTTACCCCAGATGTCAATACAATAAATCATGTGTGGAACGACAATTGTGTTGTACAACAAGTACAGAGCTTTATCATTTAACAGGTTCCTGACTTTGTATAGAACAGCAATGGATCTCGCTACCCTTGTTTTTACTGAATTTATATGATGTTTCCAAGTCAGAAATTTCACTTCACTAACACGACAGATCTCAACACCGTCAATCAGAAATGGAATATCAACAGTTTTTTTAACCAAATTTCATATATTTAGTTTTATCTAAATTAAATGACAATTTATTTAGATTAAACCAATTTTGTATTTTTGCTAATTCTATCTTCATAAACTCAAAGATCTGTGTAATATCATGACCAAAACAAAAAAAGTTGTATCATCAGCAAAAAGGATACATTTGAGAAGTACTGACACCTCGACAAAGTCATTAACATACAGAATAAATAACTTAGGTCCGATGATAGAGCCCTGAGGGACTCCACGTGTAACATTACAGAGGCTGGAGCTTGCATCATTTATTTGCACCAATTTTTTCCTGTTACTGAGATAACTAGTTACCCACTGCAATGCTGGTCCTCTTACACCATATTTACTCAACTTGTCCATGAGAATGGTATGATCCACGGTATCAAAGGCCTTTTTCAGATCAACAAAAATCCCAAGACAATATTGTATTTGATCAACAGCTGTAGTAATCTGTTCAACTAATTCCATTATAGCATTTGATGTAGAAGTCTTTGCTCTGAAACCATACTGACTGTTACTTAAAATGTTATGTTTATCAATGAATTGGTTTAATCTAGTTAAAAATAAGTTTTCTAAGATTTTTGAAAACTGTGGTAGTAAGGATATTGGTCTGTAGTTGTTAAATAGGCTTTTATCACCATCCTTAAAATGGTCTTTAAAATTTTATTGATATGTGGGAGGAAATCTGAGTACCCAGAGAACACCCACAAAGAAAAGTACCCAAGCATTAAAAAAGAACTTACAAACTGCCCACAGAAAAACCCCGGGTCCAACCGGGGATTGAACCCAGGACCTTCTTGCTGTGAGGAAACAGTGCTAATCACTGAACTGTCGTGATGCCACATTCAACTGCTCTTTACTGCCTAAACAAACAAAATTATACTTCATCCACAGTTTAGAAGTTAATATTTTCCATACCTAGCAGACAGTCTCTCTCAGAGCAATGAATCAGATTCATCCTTTGGGCATCAGTCAAGTCATCCTACAGCACATGGAAGTCACACATTAAGATTTGCACTTCCCCATCTTCTCCAAGCCTGCCTACAGTTAGTGTAGAAGCAGAAGTTAGTTATTGGAATAACTGATGTGAAAAATATGTGATGTTTGTACATTAAACCCCAAATTCCATTTTAACCCCCTTCATCCAATACCATTGAGAAAATACTGTTTTCCTCCAGTTTCCAGAGTGGTTCCACCCTCTCCAATGGAAGAAGTGTAGACAGCATCAAAATTCCTACTAAGGCATTTGAACACTTGAGTTGAACCCAAAAAAAAAAAAAAACACTTATGGTACATCCAGACCGAACGCGATTTCAACTGCAAAAAAGCTCTACACGCACGCAAGTGGACGCAGAGAGACCCAGTGGTTTCCAGACCGGAACGTGAAGCGGCCACGGCGTGGGCGGGGTGTGGGAGGAGCGTCTTGATTCTCTTTCCGGTCTGACGTGTTGTTGTTGTCTGTTTTCAAAATGGAAGATGATGATGACGATGTGGTGACAATTGCCTTAATATATTTACTAGTAGCACGCAGAAGACGTGCAAGGCGCCGTGTCTGGGTTCACGAAACTATTCAGAGGCGTTTGGACTTTGGTGAGTTTCACCGTTTAATCCAGGAGCTGCGCATGGACGAGCAGCGCTTTCAGCGGTACTTCCGTCTGACCTGTGCCCAGTTTGACGACCTGCTGTCTCGTGTTGGTGCCCGCATCACCTACCAGGACACCAACTACAGGCGCGCGATTCCTGCAGAAGAACGCTTGGCCATCTGTCTCCGGTTGGTTATTTGTGACAACAGATAAATAGCGCGAATGTCTGTCTGTCTGTCTGTCTTATATAAATAAATAAATAAATAAATAAATATATATATATATATATATATATATATATATATATATATATATATATATATACATATAACTATATATACATACATATTCTTTGTATATAAGTACATTGGATATTTACACTGTATTGTGTCTATTTGAGTGATGTTTGCCACACATAATAATGTGTGTATACATATAGAGGTGTGTGTGTGTAGGTTCTATTATGTGCATTACACATGTTGTACGTTGAGGTGTGTGTGTGTGTGTAGTTCTATTATGTGCATTACACATGCTGTAAGTTGAGGTGTGTGTGTGTGTGTGTGTAGTTCTATTATGTGCATTACACATGCTGTAAGTTGAGGTGTGTGTGTGTTTCGGTTCTATTATGTGCATTAAACATCTTTTACGTTTAATGTTATATATGTAATTTTAATGACTCTTTCTCTGTGCAGGTTTTTTGCAACCGGCGACTCCTACAGGACCATAGCAAGCAGCTTTCGTGTGGGAATTTCCACTGTCGCCACCATTGTTCCTGATGTGGCGGTCGCTATCTGGGACTGTCTAGTGGAGGAGTTCATGGCTGTACCTACAGTGGATGACTGGAGGTCCATTTCAAAGGATTTTGAGGAGAAATGGAACTTCCCTCTGTGCTGCGGTGCTTTGGATGGGAAACATGTCAGGCTGAAAGCACCTCGCATTTCAGGTTCAATGTTTTTTAATTACAAAGGATCCCACTCATTGGTTCTTCTAGCTGTCGTTGATGCAAAATACAGGTTCCGTATCATTGATGTTGGGGGGTATGGAAGAACCAGTGACGGCGGGATCTTGGCCAACTCCATCTTTGGTCAGGCTCTGCGTGATGGCACACTCAATCTGCCACCGGACCAGCACCTCCCTGGCGCTGGGGACAGAGCACCCCAGCCCCACGTCATCGTGGCAGATGAGGCTTTCCCGTTGCGCAGAAATCTAATGCGGCCCTTCCCAGGACGTGGGGAACTGACCAGAGAGAAACGTGTTTTCAACTATCGACTTTCACGGGCACGGTTGGTGGTTGAGGATGCATTTGGGATCTGGTCTAGTCAGTGGCGTATGTTTCGCCGTGACCTTGAAATCTCCCCTGAGGTTGTGGAGAAGTGTGTTAAAGCCACTTGTGTTCTCCACAATTTAATCCGGGATGACGACATACCAGCACACCTTGGCACAGAAGAGCCCCTTCCCGGTGTTCAGAAAATGGGAACAAACTTTGCATCAAGAGAGGCAATGGACACCAGAGGGGCATTCATGAGATACTTCTCCGAAGAAGGAGCATTGACATGGCAGCCAACGGAGTAGTCATCACCCCCACTGACTTGCAACGTCTCTGTTACGCGCCACAAAATCACCTGCTGAGCCAAGTGTTAACAGTTTTTTGTTATACATAGTATGGTTTTATTTTATGTAGAAGTATTTTTTTTAATCTCAAGTACACAAAGTTCATTGTGAACACTGTCGTATCCACATTTTCATCTGTTGCATGTGTGCAATTCAATTAAAAATAACAGTTCGAAGTTGTGTGATTACTTTCTGTTTGTTTTTGTTTGAAAAGTATTCAGATTAAGGTGATACCTTAATATAATATAGTTGACGACGAATTAGAAAGTTCACTATTTACACTCGTAGGGGAGACAAAGTGTTGTAAACACAGCTGACGAAAAATAGAATTAATCTGAAAATGTTTTGTTGGGTTAAGGTTTGTAGTGCAGATTGCATTATGTAAATCTACAATAATGACTTTTGTTTAAGTAAGTAAGGAAATTATCTGAACTCTGTGTTGTTTAAATGTTGAAAGAATAGTGTGACCTTGGCCAACATTAAATATCGGTTCTTTGGGTAAAATATTTTTTTTTCTACATTAAATATTAACTTAAAGGACCAAACAAATGAATGGCAGACTAAAACTACAATATTACATAAATATATTTACATATATATACACATATAACTATATATATATACATACATATGTATGTACATATACATATGTGTATATTTATATACATATGTATGTATATTTATATATATACATATGTATATATATATTAATATATTTACATATATATATACCTATATATAAATATATATACCTATATATATATACCTATATATAAGTATGTATGTTTTAATTAGTACAAATGTAAAAGTCAAAATACAAAGTCTACTTTATTTTCCAAAATGCATTACGTACAGGAAATACACAGGATTGAATGTTCCTTACTCTCTGTGCCTCGGTGCAACAGTTAACATTTAAACACAAACACTAGAACATTTAATAAACATAAGCGTAAACTGAAATAAAAGTTTAATACTGTTTTGAGTTTTTGCTTAGTAGTTTTTGCATAGTAGTACAATGAAAGTATGAAAAGTTACACCAACACTAAAACACTAAACATCTAATAAGCTTAAACATAAAATAAAAAGACTATAATACTGTCCTGAGTTTTTTGCATAGTAGTACAAATGTGCAAAAAGTATATCTAAAAAATAACAATGACAGTACTGACATTGACATTTGTAATAGAATGAAAAAGCAGCATATGAAGTTCATGTACACTAAGTATGAGGTAGATGATATTAGTATAGAGGTACAGTTTCATATGTAATAAGGCTAATAAAAAAAAATATATATATATATCAGCAGTAGTGTAGATATAAAAAGTAGTGTAAATGTAAATAGTAGTAATAAATGTAAACATGAGTATTGAATGAAAACAGTAGTAATAAATGTAAACAGTGAATGTAAATAGTAGTACGACTACTGTAGAGGTAGTAATGTAATACAAACATTAGTGCAAATACATATATATATATATAAAAGACTGGGAAGAACGCTGTTCCCTCTTAAAAACACATTCGGTAAATAATTTTTACGATGTATTTCTCCACAAACACTTTCTAATGTACTGTATTTATGCGCCTTGATCTGACACATCCACTCTCTCGCCAGTGGAAATCTCATAAATGATGGCGAATATTCTAAATTTTGCTCTTTCACGAAGCTGGTCAGGCAAACGTTCCAGAGGTCCAACCAAGGTCATCAAAAACCTCTCCGTTTCGCTGGCGGGAGGTGGTGGAGGTGGAGGGGTGGTGGTGGTGGTGGAGGTGGCGGTGGTGGTCGTGGTGTGGCTGCTAAATTATTTCTTTCCTTCAGTACTTGAATGAGGTCACGCTCAAATTCCTTGTTCTGCACAGTGGTCCTCTGTGTCTTCTCCCTACGGGGTCTCTTCTGCACAGATCCTGTAAAGAACACAGTATGTGTTACATGTTTTGAATGTTAGATGAGCTTTCACAGGACACATCTCTGCAGTACATAACTGTCTGTACTGCAAATACTTCATGAACAAGTTGTTTCATAAGAAAGTATTTTTTTTCCTAAGTTTACATATCTATCTGTGTGTGTGTTTTAAACTGCATCAGTTGTGTGTGTATTTGTGGGTGTGCTTTTTTGCCACTAAATCAACACAAAAAGCAAGATGAGAGAGTCACACCTGAGGCACATGAGGAAGATCCTGGCATCTCATAAAAAGACGTGGTGGACGACGTTGCTGGAGTAGGGATTGGCACAGCAGAGACAGTTTGTCTCTCTCCTCCCCGACTCTCCCTGATTGGTTGACATAGCGTTGAACGGCGAAATCTTCAGCATGTTGGAGGCGGGCTTTGGAGGCTGACGCGGGTTCACGTGCACGGAAAACGCTGTCCAGCACGCTCAACACGCACGCAAAGTGACGCAAGACGCAAGGAGGCGCCTGGAGGAGCGTCCCCCATTGACTTTGCATGTAAACAGGACGCTACTGCAGTAGAAAACGCATTCGGTCTGGATTCACCATAAACCTCTGCTGTCAGCCATGGCTTCTGATTTGCCCGAACAGTAGCCGTGTTTCCATCAAGGTTTCTAGATGCGCATTTTGAAGTATCGCAACAGAAAAGCTTAATGGAAATGGCAAAATCCGAATTTACTTCCTCAAATTCGCCAAAAAGTTTATACGCTCGCTTGAGGTGGTTTTTGGGATCTTCGAAAATGAGCAGATGCGCAAAACGACAGATGGAAACAGATTTGCCGACTCAGTTCTGCCGTAGCGAACATTCACGTCACGTGACGTTCAGCTGTTTCCGCTCCGGACAACATGTAACATCGCTAAAACTAGTTGGCATGACAGAATAAATACAACTTGCCCGATAGCAACACATACCTGAAATATTCTCTCCATTTTGACGAGATGTGTGGCCGGGTTCTGTTTTCAACCGCTACTTCCGGTTTACTGTAGACATGCGTAACGCTGACGTCTGACGTAATGACGCTGACGTCTGACGTAATGACGCTGTGCGTGGCCCGGTAGATGCGATTCAAGCCAGTTGATGGAAACACTTCTGCTTCGCATTAATTTGTATTTACATATTTGCGAGATTTCAAAAATTAGCTCAAAATTCGAAATGAAAATGGATGGAAACACAGCTAGTGATGGTTTTGAGGTTGGTTACATCATCAATGCACTTGGTGATGTATGAACATACAGTGTCTGAGTACTCCTGGAGACATGTGTTGTTGTTTGTGGTAGCAGCTTCTTTGAACATACTCCAATCTGTGGTGTCAAAACAGTCCTGGAGTGCCTCTGAAGACCCCTCTGGCCACACTCGTATCTGCTTGCGAACTGGTTTTGTGACTTTCACCAGTGGCCTGTAAGCTGGCTTTAGCATAACACAGATATGATCAGAAGCGCCGATGTGGGGGAGGGGGAGGGCCTTGTAAGCTGCTTTCATGGTGGTGTAAACTTGGTCCAGTGTATTTCTGCCTCTTGTTGGGAAGTTTATGTTTCTGTATGTTTTTGGAAATACACTCTTTAAATCTGCTTGGTTGAAATCACCAGCCATGAGGAAAAAAGCATCAGGGTGGGCTGTTTGCTGCTCACTGATGTGCAGATATAGTTCATTCAGTGCCTCACCTCTAACTTTGCTGTTGGAGCTTGGAGGAATATATACAGCAACAATCATAACAGCTGTAAATTCCCTCGGTAAATAGAACGGTCTGCATTTAATAGTCATAAACTCCACTAAAGGTGAGCAGTGTTTGTAGACCACAGCAGCATCCAGACACCATGCATTGTTGATGTAAACACAGAGCCCCCTTACCTCCCTCGTTAAGAGCACGGTCCGCTCTGTAGCCTGTTAGCCGCTCAAGCTGAATAGCATGGTCCGGAACGTTGTTATTAAGCCACATTTCCGTGAATACAAACACACAACAGTCTCTCACAGTCTTTTGTGTCGTTCGTAGCAGGCGTATATAATCCAGTTTGTTATCCAAGGAGCGTACGTTAGCCAAAACCATGGATGGAATAGCCGGCTTGTGTGGGCTAGCTGCTAGTCTAGCTCCGATACCTCAGTGCTTACCCCGCTTCTGCTTCCTGTCACGCCACTTGTGGCGCTTCCACTGCGGGCGCGATGAAGGGAGGCCCGGTGCTGGCTTCCAGAGCAGGCCGCAGGCACGTAGCTTCTCCTCGAGCTCGGTGTTTATTCCCAAATGAGCGGTTTTTCCGACATCAAGCAGGAACTCACGGCTATACTTGCATTCTTGAACACGTAGACATGACGAAGACGTGCCGGCACATTGTGGCATGCAGGACAAAAAAGACAAAAACACTGTGTTGTCGGGAGAGAGAGAAGCCGCGGCGTTTGCACGCACCGCCATCTTGAATAAAATGTCTGCAGAGCCATAGCGCCACATTAAACCACAGTAAAGTTAGTTTTATGTTGGACATTCGAGCTCTGGGACTTCAGCAGTCTGTTATTTTCTTTCAGTCCGGAGAAGGCAGTCTGATTTTGGTCAGCCGTGCTCAATCTGCCCGCTCAGTCTGCCCGTCTCGGAGGAGGGGCAGACTGAGTGCGGCTGACCATAATCAGACTGCCTTCTCCGGACTGAACGAAAATAACAGACCGCTGAAGTCCCAGAGCTCAAATGTTTACAGAGAAGTTGCTGAACTTCATCGTAATTAATGACCAACAGCTATCAGCTGTAGGAAACGAAGGATTTCACAGCTTGATGCTTGCAGCCAAGATATAGTTTACCCTCCAGGAGATATTTATCAGTACAACAGCAGACAATCATAAAAAAGCATATGAATTAAAAATGACAAGACATTTGTATAAAAAACAAAGCAAAAACAGCTACATTATGAAGCTATGTAAAATATTGAAACAGGAACATGTCTGTGTTGGTTTATGCCATGAATTTAGCAGATGAAAGCTATTTAATATTTTATTTAATTAATTTATTCAAAATAAAATAAATTCATCAAAATGAAAACACTGAATGAAAAGAGTGCAGAAAGAAGAAAAAAAAATCTTATATCACCCCCTTATTTAAAAGAATAAAAAAAAAAAACTTTAAACAAACAATCACTTAAATTAATCCCTTTAATATCCACTTTAAAGCTAGGAATAAAAAAAACACGTTTTGTGTTAGCATANTTGTGTTAGCATAATTTAATTGTAGCTTCGAAATCTAAAAAAGCTAAGTCTGGTCCTCTGGACATTCAAAAAACAAAACAAAACAAAGCAAAAAAACGTTTAAGCTGTAGGAGTTCTGTTCTGCACCCTGCCTCCTTCTCTCCTCGACACTCCTAATTGGCAGCAGCTGCCTCTAATCAACCAACACCCAGGAGGAGTATAAGAAGACCCAGGAACCACTCTACAGGCGCTGGGACATTGCCTACTAACGGTAGTAATGTTCTAGCCAGTTTTTCTTGATATTAGTTTTGTCTAATATTATGTGTTTTTCTCTGTGCTTCTTCAGCGTTCTTGGATTCACCGTGTTCCTGCCCTGCCTGAGTTCCACATGAGCTTCGACTCCTCCTGCCTCTCAATAAGCTGCTGCCTGCCTTCCACCACTTGCTACTTCTAATGCTTGGTTCTACCTTGGATTACTGGAGAATTGGATCACCACATTGGCACTCTGTTTACTACTACTCATCATAAGGATTACTTCAGTACAAACAACTATTCATCAAACAACTGTCCATTAAACATCCCCTCTCCTCCTCAGGTGTTCCTGCCCCTCTCATGGATGTTATTCTTTATTCACTGAACTGTAAATAAACACTGTAAAACATTCTCTGAGTTCTGGTTTCTGTTCGATTCTGGTCTTTCATTTTGGGTACACCGCAAACATAACAGAAACTTATCCAACATTAATAAAACTTACCTCAATTTGCCTTTTTCGACATGCATGCATATACAGTATGTGTACACATTGTATTTGAGATATTATTACAGCCTCTTATAAAATCAATAATGATGATATCGGAACGGGATCAGTATCGGTCAATATCCAGATTTAAGTATCGGGATTGGATTGGAAGTTTAAAAAAAAGTGGATTGGTGCATCCCTACTTTCAAGTCATGGCCATGCACTTTGTTTCCGTTTCAGCACAGCTGAAGCAGGGATCAATACTGTGTAGCATATTTTGCTGAACAGAGCATGGTAAGTCTATTGTAAATTATCTGTAAAATAAACCAAAAAATAAAAATAAATCAACAAATAAATTTCCCAATCCTCCAACTCGCCTGGCAATTTAGCTATGTGCCTCTCAAGTTAGTGAGCTAACGTTTAGATATCCTAGGCCACATATGTCAAAGTGGCGGCCCGCGGGCCAGATCCGGCCCGCAAAGCAATTATTTATGGCCCCCTGGATGATATTTAATAACTATTAGAGCCGGCCCGCAAGCCACAGAACACCGGCAGCAGGCTCTCAGCTGTTAACAAGGTGAAATGTCCGCTGCTAAGCTTCATTCTAACTCCGGCAGAAGTGGTGGAGGTGACATGTCCGCTGCTCAGCTTCATTCTAACTCCGGCAGAAGTGGTGGAGGTGGGGGGTGGGAGGAGTGACGATATTCCAATGCGCAGCAACGCTTTCCTCAGCCCTCCCCATCTTGTATTCTCACAGACATAGTCTCGCGAGTTTTGGGTGCGGTGACTCACGAGACTTTAAGACAGCAGTGGAGCTATCGGTGCGTGAGAGCGCTGTGGAGTGAATGTCAGTACGCAGTAAACATGGATGCAAAACTAGCGAACAAGCAAACGAAAACTTATTATTTTCACACAGAGTGGGAGGAGGAGTATTTTTTTGTTTATTCTAATTCGAAGTCTATTTGCCTCATCTGTAATTCGAGCGTTGCCTTACCCAAAAAGTGTAACTTGGAGCGGCATTTCAAGACGATGCACAAACGGTGAGACAGCTGTCCCTCCTAAAAGTTCTTTACGGACTCAAAGTGCGGGAGCTAAAACACAAGCTTGCAGCACAGCAATCGATCTGCACTCGGCCCAGCACAAAAGGTAAACTGCTACGATCGCCTCCTACCGTGTTAGCTGCATCCTGGCTCAACATAAGAAGTCTTTCAGTGATGGAGAAGT
Source organism: Garcialebias charrua (assembly GCA_038048925.1). NCBI lineage: Eukaryota > Metazoa > Chordata > Actinopteri > Cyprinodontiformes > Rivulidae > Garcialebias > Garcialebias charrua. Next base: position 63,288 of record JBBPBX010002421.1, read on the forward strand.
TATGAAAGAAGCGTTTATAATTCTGCATTATTCACCTGGATTATTGATCATAAATCAGGATGGTATTCTGCATTATTCACATGAATTATTGATCATAAGTGTTTATTGAGGCTTTATTTAATCCATCCATCCATCCATCCATCTTCTTCCGCTTATCCGGGGTCGGGTCGCGGGGGTAGCAGCCTAAGTAGGGAGGCCCAGACTTCCCTCTCCCCAGCCACTTGGAGCAGTTCCTCCGGGGGAATCCCAAGGCGTTCCCAGGCCAGCCGAGAAACATAGTCCCTCCAGCGCGTCCTGGGTCTTCCTCTGGGTCTCCTCCCGGTGGGACGTGCCCGGAACACCTCACCAGGGAGGCGTCCAGGAGGCATCCTAACCAGATGCCCGAGCCACCTCAACTGGCTCCTCTCGATGTGGAGAAGCAGCGGCTCTACTCCGAGTCCCTCCCGGATGACTGAGCTTCTCACCCTATCTCTAAGGGAGAGTCCAGCCACCCTGCGGAGAAAACTCATTTCAGCCGCTTGTATCCGAGATCTTGTTCTTTCGGTCATAACCCAAAGCTCATGACCATAGATGAGGGTGGGAACGTAGATCGATCGGTAAATTGAGAGCTTTGCCTTTTGACTCAGCTCTCTCTTCACCACGACAGACCGGTACAGCGCCCGCTTCACTGCGGACGCTGCACCTATCCGCCTATCGATCTCACGCTCCAGTTTTCCCTCATTCGTGAACAAGATCCCGAGATACTTAAACTCCTCCACTTGGGGCAGGACCTCCTCCCCGACCCGGAGAGGGCATGCTACCCTTTTCCGGCTCAAGACCATGGCCTCGGATTTGGAGGAACTGATCCTCATCCCGGCCGCATCACACTCGGCTGCAAACCGCTCCAGTGAAAGTTGTAAATCACGAACTGATGAAGCCAGTAGGACCACATCATCTGCAAAAAACAGAGAAGCGATTCTAAGGTCACCAAAACGGATCCTCTCAACACCTTGGCTGCGCCTAGAAATTCTGTCCATAAAAGTTATGAACAGAATCGGTGACAAAGGGCAACCTTGGCGGAGTCCAACTCTCACCGGAAACGAGCCTGACTTACTGCCGGCAATGCGGACCAAGCTCTGACACCGGTCGTACAGGGACCTAACAGCCCTTATCAAAGGGCCTGGTACCCCATACACTGAAAAAAGTGTGATTGGGGTTAAGTAGTATCTAATAGGCCACTGATAGTAACTGTTACTCAGTAAAAATGCATATGCATGGTTTTAATTCAGTGTAAGCAAAATTCAACATTTTTGAGATGTTAAGTAATTTAAATTTACTTATATTTTTTTACGGTAAAATAAGCAACGATATCTTTAGCATATTTTAATAGAAAAATATGAGTATCCTAAAAGATTTTTAAATCTAATAGATTTTACTAATTAAAGCACTTTGATTTTAATTACTCTACACTTCCGCCATCTTGGCTGCACATTCTGCCATGTGCACACATGCTTCAGAAGTGGACTGGACCATCCATTTTGTCAGAGGTAAGACAATTCTTTGGAATGTACAATAAAATTTTGAACAACAGTGTAGTATTTTTGAGAAAAAAGCTCTAAACAATGTTTTAAGTCAAAACTAGATAAGTAATGAGCACTGTAGGCCTAATGTGTATTTTAAGCAAAATGGCATGAAGTAGAGGCTCACTTTGTAAAGCTTTACAGTTGTTCCTTTACTTCGACAGATCAAGAACGTCTTGCACTGTAAGTAAACTGTTAATATGCGCTTATTTTAGCTGATGGAAAGCGGGTTAATATATATATCAGACTATTTGCTGATTTTTAGTAACATTATGTGACAGTGAAATGGTCAGTCAATTAAATATTCAGTCCTGAGCATTTTTTTTTGTACATTTAGAATTGTTGTAGGAGCTGTGTATCGTAACTGGTAACAAGAGCTGGCTGTTTGCGGCGTAAATAAAGTTTATTTCTGGCTGCAGTAGACGCCATGAGTCTGCTAACTAGCGTGCTAGCTAGCGAGCACGCAGTCTCCCTTGGGATTAATAATAAAGAATCAAATAGAGAGAGGCTCTGAAAACATTAATCTGATTATTGAAAATTCAAGGAAAAAGTTGATACAGGGGCTAAGTTTTTATTTAACGATTATTTCGATAGGATTTTACAGCCTTTCACTGACGCTTTTCCTGTTCGGCTTGAAGCGCCCGGACAGAAAAAGCTGTGACACAAATACGTAATAAAGAATCAAATAGAGAGAGGCTCTGAAAACATTAATCTGATTATTGAAAATTCAAGGAATAAGTTGATACAGGGGCTAAGTTTTTATTTAACGATTATTTCGATAGGATTTTACAGCCTTTCACTGACGCTTTTCCTGTTCGGCTTGAAGCGCCCGGACAGAAAAAGCTGTGACACAAATACGTAAGTGCGTGGTGACGTAGATCTCGCAGCTTCCAGCAGGCGGTAGCAGGCTAGGCTAACCTCCGACGAGCGTAGTTTTCACTTCAAACGAGTGCCCATGTCCGTCAGAATGTGATTGAACAAAGTTTCACACGCGAAGAGAAAGCGATGACATCACTGATTAGAGAGGAAAGACTAATTCGTCAGTGTGGAAGTGTTTTGGCTTTCTAAGGTCTGTTAAAACTGCTGGTTTCTGCTGCAGTGAGGTCCTACTTGGTCTCTTTATGCTTCAAAACATGACACACAGTCGTTCTAACTAGCGGTGGGAACATCTAACTTGTTTCATCTGAGGTTTCCACTTGATAGAATATGATGAGAGTCAGAAGATGAAGCACAAAAAATTTGAGCCAACGTGTCCCTGAAACTATGTAAACAATATAACTAGGGTGGGTGAGTAATCTTCAAACAAATGAACAATTCTGCAAGTTTTTTATCATGCAGCTGCAAGTTAATATATGTCTACCTCATCTGATGACCTTATTCAGACAGAAGTCATTTTAAAACTTCACAATGAGCAGGTGAAAAATATTAAACATTGTAACAGATTAAACCTTTGTTACATTGCACAGGTCCTGTGATTCTGTTGAACTGATGAGGTCATTGTTGGAGTGTTTACAGTAGTTTGTCTGATCATATTAAATGTGTGAAATTGTATTAGTGGATATGTTGTGATTGAACTGTTTCACAGTTAGCTTTAATCCATAAACCTAAGTGAAGATGTACCTCTTTTTTGATCTTACTAGATTTCCATGACACAGCTGTTCTGCACGAAGATGCCTGGATTATTCAGACCCTGCACAGTGAGTGTCATGAAATAATTAACATTACATCTGTGTACTGGGTGAACAGCTCATCAAACATCAAACAAACAAAGATTTTTATTATTGTTAGTATAGTTTATTTATTGTAAAAAATGTTGTTTATTTAGATTAAATATTAAATTAAGATTATATTACACATTAAACTGTATTCTGAATTTGACAGTAATTTATCAAGCGTTCGTCTTTGCTCAGGCTGGGCGCGTGCCCAAGAGTATAGCAGATCAGGGAGCTCCACCTCAGCTGCCTTTCTGGACTTACCTGCCCCTCCTCATTCACCTGTACCAGCATCACCAAGCACTTTCTGCATCACCTGCTCCTTCATAAAGGTAACATTTTCTTTTCTTTTTTTATTTCTTTTTATATAATTCAGCTGCCTCTCCTGACTCACCTGTCTGTCTTTTGTCACCAGCACCTTCTGCATCACCTGCTCCTTCATAAAGGTAACATTTTCTTTTCTTTTTTTATTTCCATCCATCATCCATCCATCTTCTTCCGCTTATCCGGGGTCGGGTCGCGGGGGTAGCAGCCTAAGTAGGGAGGCCCAGACTTCCCTCTCCCCAGCCACTTGGAGCAGCTCCTCTGGGGGAATCCCAAGGCGTTCCCAGGCCAGCCGAGAAACATAGTCCCTCCAGCGTGTCCTGGGTCTTCCTCTGGGTCTCCTCCCAGTGGGACATGCCCGGAACACCTCACCAGGGAGGCGTCCAGGAGGCATCCTAACCAGATGCCCGAGCCACCTCAACTGGCTCCTCTCGATGTGGAGAAGCAGCGGCTCTACTCCGAGTCCCTCCCGGATGACTGAGCTTCTCACCCTATCTCTAAGGGAGAGTCCAGCCACCCTGCGGAGAAAACTCATTTCAGCCGCTTGTATCCGAGATCTTGTTCTTTCGGTCATAACCCAAAGCTCATGACCATAGATGAGGGTGGGAACGTAGATCGATCGGTAAATTGAGAGCTTTGCCTTTTGACTCAGCTCTCTCTTCACCACGACAGACCGGTACAGCGCCCGCTTCACTGCGGACGCT